>JNEK01002882.1:0-181073 GCA_000697295.1 Mucor indicus B7402
TTTCTCTCTTTAATTTTTTTTTTTTTTTTTTTTTTTTTTATTTTCTATTTTCTTTTATAATGGAATCTGGACAACTCGTACAAATTAACAAATTTGCTTCTCAAGCTCTTACTGCAAGATCTAATGCGTCTAACGCTTCTGGTCCTTCTGAATTTACAAAGCGTAAGAACTGGTCTCAAAACGTTCTTGAAGAGCTCCGTGATGTAGTTCATGTTTTATCTCAAGATCTTAACATTCTTTACTGCTCTCCTGCCTCCCGTGAATTTCTTGGCTATCAACCTGGAGAGCTCATGGGTCGAAGCTTTACTGAATTCATGCACGTTGATGATGTTGATATTTATAACCGCGAATTCCGCACCGCTCAAAGTAATGGCTCTATTATGCGAGTGACTTATCGTTTTATGAGAAAAGATGGCAAATACACCACTTTAGAAACCAGAGGTCATTTCTTCAAGCATGCTTTCTTTGGTTCTGCTCGCAGTGTTCCTACTGAAATGACTCGTATGATGGATACCTTTTTGGACTACAAAATGGAAAATGAAATTTTAAAAAAGAAAGTAGCTGCTGCTAAAGCCAAGGCACAACAAGGAAGAGCTGCATCCAAGAAACCTTCTGCACAAGAACCTTCACCTACTGCCACCATGAGCAATACCCCTGGAAGTAGTCAACCCGACGACTTTTCTGCAGGACAAGCAAATGAAGAATATGATGATGACTTTGAAGATGAATTCGAAGAACTCTTTGCTCAATCTGAAAACGTCTACACTCAGGGTGTATTGAACTCATATAACGTTAATGAATCCGTTTCACTCTTTACTGGTCTTCACTTTGACTTGGGTGAACGTTCACGCGGTATCTCAATGGGTCTTGAAGGTGAATTGTTTAATACTCTTGTCGCTCCAACTATTGGTGAAGAAGGCGGCGCAGCAAATGAAACTGTTGATAAATTAAAGCCTGGAAAGAAGGTAAATATACTGCCTGATTAATGCAAAAAAAAAAAAAAAAAAAAAAAAAAAAAAAACTCAATTGTATATCTTGTAGAGACGTAATGAGGATGAATCTGAACGTGTTTGCACTGACTGTGGAAGAACAGATGCACCTGAATGGAGAAAAGGACCCAAAGGACCTAAAACGTAAGATAAACAAATGCTTGTGAATGCCTCAAAAAAGTAAATTTGATTTATATAGTTTATGTAATGCATGCGGTCTACGCTGGGCCAAGAATACAAAGTCTCAAGATAACATGCAAGAGTAGCTACGCTTTAAGATAGCCTGGGTTTATTTTTAAATGGAATAAATAATATATTATATACAAAAGGATAGTGATCATAATAATAATAGTAGTAGTAATAATTTACAAAGTGAGGGTATAATGATGTCGAGTCTAAAGATTCATAATACGCTTAATTCGATTACACTCTGATAAATGTTCACCTCTATACTTTATGAGATGACTGCCATTTTCTTTGAATGTAACTGTTTTATTTACTGGACAGCCCTATTGTGTATATTACGGTTAAACATTTGACAGGTTATTACGAAATGTTTGTTTTTGGTTTACCTTGGCACTGTTTGAGCATTTATAATAGATACTTTTGTAACCAGAGTTTTTATGAATTGTGTTACCATTATTTTTCCATAAATAATCATCATTATAGGGGAATGCCTTTGTTTCAATGATAGTGGTGATGGCCTGCATTTCACGTCTTTTTCTTTTATTTGTTTCGAATGATTCAGAAGGAGGAGAAGGAGGAGCTGAACCAGCAGGCAATTCTTGTATATTTATTGTTGAGAAAGGGCGTTTCTTATTTTGTATTTCAGGTAGTTTCAAATCGAAAGGAGGAGGACTTAATAGCATATCGATACTATTCTTTCTATTCTTAACTGGAGGAGGAGGAGGAGGTAAGGTTTTAGAAATAGAAGGAAGTGTCTTTTGCTGCAGCATGTAGTCTATTTCTTTTCTTCTTAATTTTGCTTCTTCGGCTCTTCTTTTATCTTCTTCAACTTTACTTGATAAAATAAGTTCAAGTAGTTCTGGTTGATGGCCATAGATTTGTACAACTTTTTCGAGGTTAAGGTAAGAAGTAGTAGTTTTCATTGTAATAAAGAAGAGAGAGAGAGAAAAAAAAAAAAAAAAAAGATAAAATAATTAGGGAGCAACGGGTCCTTTCATATGATGAAATTTCTAAAGAGAAAGTCATATCACATGAGGGCTCATTTCCCGTCTCAATCATGAACTGTCCCGTTTAATAGCTCATTCCGAGGTAAAAATACACAATAGTCATTCTTATACCAGTTTTACCATTTCCCACGTTTTACCCGATCGTCGGCGAATATGAATCTATTCAGTCTCTTTCCCATTTCCCACAAATATTTAGGGACTGAAGGGTCCATAAACATACGTTTATAAATTTGCATGAATTCGAGGCTAAATGTTATAATAAAATCTATACGTATTGTTTCATACGCATTTCTATTTAACACTATTAGTAGTTATTCATTGTGTATTATATACATATACTACACACGTATATATATATATATATATTATATATATATATATACACTCAAGTTAAAGCCCGAATGTTACCGTAGGGTTTAGAGGGACTTGATTATTTAATTGTTGTATTTTTCTCAAGAAGCCCAAAAAGAGATATGCGTGAAAATTAAGCCAACTCTGGGATCTGCTGTATTATTCGTGAGAACTTCCCAGTTTCCCCAGATTCAGTTTTCCAGCCTTTTTCAGCTTATCTTATTTTATTTATCTTATTACTTTTCCTTTATATAATTTACTTTACTTTTTTTTATATTTATCTTTAGAAGATAATAATAATATTTTAAGATAAAAGTGGAAAGAAATAATACAATTATACAATACCACTCAATATTTTCTGACGGTGTAACATAGTAGGTTACTTAATGTTTCCCTTTGGTTCCTACTTTTCTTTCTTTCTCTCATTAACAAAGTTTATCCAACCAATCAAATGACTATACATAATTATAAATGAGTATCCCTTTTATCCCTAAAAATCCTTTTGTGAGAATATTCTCAGAAAAAAAAAAAAAGACAACAAGCCCAACTTTTATATTGTATAGAAAGCCAATCAAGATTCAGATCAATAGTTTTTAATTGGTTCCATATTTTAAAAATTAAACTCTATTTATTTTGAATATCAGCAATTCCTCTCTCGTTTCTTCGCTGTTTTGAAAAGAAAAAAAATAGCCAGTTACATAATAATAAATTATTGCAGTTTACTAATTGGCAATAAATCACCTGTTAGTATTACAAGCACATGTAACTACCATTATAGTATGTACCATGTGGCAACTTGCTACAATAATCAAAATTACATAACTTAAAAAGTCTCCATATAGAAGACAATAGGATGGTAAACCATTCCGACTCGCACCATTCTCGGAAATATCAAGCTCGGTAAAGTTCTTAGATTGTAGGTCGATCACGTGCATAATGTGCCCTTAGTAGTAGTCTGCTGAAAATGATTATATTTATATGAGCTGTTACTTCATCGGAAATATACATAAACAAATGGTAACATTCTTGTTTGCGAAAATGGTTACGAACTATATATAACAGCTGTTAAAGTACTTTTTTTTTTTTTTTTGTAAAGATAACAAGACCTTTAAGGAATAATAACAGTAGTAATTTGGAGAGAATAGGTCTGTACGCTGAAGACGATTACTTTATTCTCAGATATTATTGGAAATACACAGACAGCTCAAATTCGACGATGTTTATACCCTAATACGTAATACAAGGTAATGGCAGCAGCTCAACTGACTATTCCTCAAAATTATAACGGGCAAAGATAGTTATTGGCCACTACAAATCTGCAATTAGCTAGCAAGCTTGTTTTGCTAAAAGGAAAAAGCTGAGTAATTTTTCACGTCTCCGGTAATAAATTCAGAGTATTATAGCAAATCATTCTTTCATTTATTTGTACCTACTCATCAAATTATACGAAGGGGTTTTCTATGGTGAACTTTGTTTCATAAAAACGAGGTGGTGTACGTAATGCAATTGTAATTTCTTGGTGTAGCTACGCCATTTATATGGACTGCTGGTTTATTGAACACCACGAACAGTGTAATAAAACTCAGGACCATGCCAATAGTATTGAGACGCCCTTATTAGCTAAAAAAAAAAAGCAAATGCAATCATAAAGTAGCTCAAATAGTAGTACTTGTCATGCTGACGTGTTGTAAATCAAGAAACATGTATGTGTGCCATTTAAATTCAATGGCAGACTATAAAAAAAAAAGGGTCTGCTTCAGTTTATTTTAATTGTGTTCTAATGAGAAAAGAAAGACTACTCAAAGTCTTACTTGGGCCAGTAACAGATGCTATCTTTCCGCGGAAACCGATGTTTAAGGTCAAACACACACCAGTTTTTTTGTAATTGAAGGAAGTTGAGTTTACATGTGTGGTAAGCCACCTTTTTTTTTTTTTTTTGGGATTTGTTTGAATGGGCGAAACTTACCTAAACATGATAAATATCAATGACCCTGTAAAATAAAACCATGATTTCAAATCATTCCCACGTAAACAAGGATGTCTTTGTAACACGATAGCGTGTCATTTAATTGGTAAAGAAGAAGGGGGCCATTTCTTCCCTGAATCCACCCTTATTTTTTTCTCATGATTTTTATTTGAATAGAGTAGCCGATTTAAGTTATTTTTGACTTTTTGTTTCTCGATTCCATGGCAACAAAAAATTTTCGTTTCCCCCACTTTTTCTAAAAATAAGTTACAATATTATAAATGTACATTTAAGGTGTCATATTTTCATAAACAGATAGTCAAATCAAGAGATAAGAAACCAAGATAACTTATCTTTTACTGCGAACCTAGTGTCTTATAGTCGATTGGGAATGTTGTTGTATATAAAACTTAATATCATAATTACAAGTTAAACCAATCAAGTTGTTTCCATGGAAATTCCCTTTTTGTGTAATTACTTTTTTTTTTGTTTTCATTTTAATAAACATTTTGTATTGATTGATAACAACGGAGGTTTCCTTGACATTTTGACAACATTGACAGGTTACATTTGTAAGGGTTCAAATTTAAGGGAGTCCCTTTTTGTGTATGATGGTATAACGTAATTATAGCGAACAACAGATAGAAAAGGTGTACGTGGGAATGTGACACCAAAGACGAGACCCTGATTACCATATAAGGTATTGTATATAGTCCGACATATTTCTCTGCTGTCTAAATATAAATAGCCCCCCCTTTTTTGCTGTGGTTTTTTTTATATTTTTATTAATTCTTTTTCACTTTCTTCTTCTTTATATTACTATTTATCTATTTATTTAATAATCTGATGGGATTTAAATTACCTTTTCGCTACAGCGACCCTAAATTCCAAGTGTTTTTAGTTGGTTTCATTTGCTTCTGTTGTCCAGGCATGTTCAATGCTTTAAACGGTATGGGTGGTGCTGGTCAAGCTGATCCCAAGACTACCAACGATGCTAATACTGCTTTATCTGTCACATTTACTGTTTGTTCTTTGATCGGTGCTCCTGTGTAAATAGAATAGAATGCTCTTTTTAAAAGAAACAACTAACTTTGATTTGTATTAGTTATAATATTTTTGGTCATCGTGTACTCTTGCCTGCTGGTCTTGCTTATGTTCTCTACGTCGGATCTTACCTTACTCCTAATCCTGCTTTCACTATTGCTACTGGTGCTATTCTTGGTATTGGCGCAGGTTTCTTATGGACTGCTCAAGCTGGTATTATGATGTCTTACCCTGATGAGAAGGATAAGGGCAAAGCTTTCTCTATTTTCTGGATGGTCTTCAACTTGGGTGCTACTGTCGGTGCTGCTATTCCTTTGGGTAACAACTGGAACAACAGTGGCACCAGCACTGTCAAGATTGGTACTTATATTGGTTTCATGGTCATTATGGGCTTCGGTGCTCTTTTGTCTCTCTGTCTTTTACCTGCCCACAAAGTCATCCGTTCTGATGGCTCTCCCGTCTCTCTTCACAAATTCTCCAATTGGAAGCGTGAGGCCATTGAAGTGTTCAAGTTGTTCCTTGATTGGAAGATGCTTCTCTTGATTCCCCTATTTGCTGGTTCAAATTGGTTCTATACTTATCAATTCCAAGTTTATAACGGTGGTGGATTCTTTGATCTCCGTGCTCGTTCTTTGAATAACTTATTGTACTGGCTCTGTCAAATCGTTGGTGCTGGTTTCTTTGGTTGGTTACTTGATTGGAGCAGATTGGGTGGCCGTAAGTCCCGTGCCATTCTCGGCAATTCTTTTATTATCCTCATCTTATTGGCTTCATGGATTGGTGCCATCTTTGTCCAAAAGAAGTTTACTTTTGAAAGTGTCAAGGCTCCTGGTTTTGTTCAAGTTGGTATTTATTCACCCAACTATGGCGGTTATGCCATCTTGTATGCCGTCTTTGGTTTAGTCGATGCTATCTACCAAGGTTTCATTTATTGGTTAATGGGTACCATGACCAATGACACTGAACGTGCTGCTCGTTATGGTGGTTTCTACAAGACCATTCAAAATGCCGCTGCTGCCATCGCCTCTCAAGTCGACGCTATTCACACCCCTTTCATGACACAAATCTACATCAATATGGCTATTGAATTGGTTGGTTTACTTTTGGCCTACGTCGTCTGTTTCAAGGTCTCTGATGTTACTGTCGAAACTGAAGACTCCATCGATTCTTACTCTGAGGATGTCAAGGATGTGAAACTAGACAATGAAAAATATGCTCCTTCCGTTTCTTCTAGCGCTTAATTTCCCCTCCTTATTTGTAATATTCACTCTATAACTTGTACTTTTAGCTTTTTTTTTTTCTTCCTTTTTAAAAAATCATTTTATCACTCTATAATAAATACTTTAATAATATCAATGTTTTCTTTTTAACATACAAAGGAACTTTTTTGTCTTTAAAATCTTGTGTTTATTTTATGGCTGTCTTGTGGCGATCCTTGCGTAATTGAACACAGAAAATAAAAAATGCAGGTTATTTTAATAAAAAGTGTTGGTCATTTAAATGTGACGAGATGAGGTTAACATAGAACATCATAGAAAAAGAAGTTGTATACATCAATTGATAAAGTATAATGTGTATATCTTCTTGTTGAAATCATAAAACTACATACTTGCTTCAATAGGGAAGCATACAAAATGCCTTTGGGCTAAATGGGCTGTACTTTAATGAGCATCAACTGTTTGACGAATAATGATATTGTTTGCGCAAAACAAAGACCAATGCACTATTATATTAAAAATGATGATATGTGCATGTAGGTTGTGAAAAAAAAAAAGGGGGGGGTAGGTAGGTATGAGAGTCTTTTTCGTTGGAACTTTCATTCAAAAAAAGTCGTCTGTGCGTGTGTATCTTTAGGAATAATTTGTAGTTTCATCGGTCAATATAAATGTGATTATAATAAGTGTATTGTCGGGTCGGATAAACAAAACCTTTATTTTAGTTTTGTGGACTCTTGCTTTCCTGTCAAAACTTCCTATTTTACTATTTATGTATATTCCTTGTTACATCCTCCTCCCCCCTCTTTTTTTGTGTATTCCGAAGATCCCGCTTGAAGACAACAAACAAACGATTTGAATGGTTCTTGAAAAAAAAGAAAAAAAAAGTTACCATTAATAGACTGAAGAAAATAAAAAAAAAATGTGATTACTGTATAGTTTATTTATATATATTATATTGTAAAGGGGGTAATGTATAGTAGCTTGATGTTCTATCAGACGATAGTAATGATGGGTGCATACATGTATGCTTAAAGAAAGAGAGGGGCATAGGTGGTGTTTTTGGTGAATACAATAATTTGCTACGAGTAGGAGGACATGAATCATTGCGGTTAAATAGATACGCTGTTGTTTCTGTACTTGATCCAGAAATACGGTGTGTTTTTTGGTGCCTTGATAATGTTGTTTTTCTGGTAAACGATTTACCACATTCACATGTATATGGCCTTTTACCAGTATGCGTTCTTCTATGGCGAGCTAGTGAAGAAGACTAAGTATAATCAATTAATTAATAACAAACACAATTAAGCCAAAAGAAAGTGCTTACATCACTAAATGATTTATTGCAATAGTTGAATTCACATACATGTGGTCTTTCACCAGTATGAGTCCGTAAGTGAACTGTTAAAGCAGATCTTTGTATGAATTGCTTCGTGCAACCTGGCCAGTGACATTGAAAAGGCCTTTCACCAGTATGAATTCGTCTATGGCGAGATAGATCAGATCTCCTAGAAAAGCTTTTCTCGCATCCTTTCCAGTTACACTGATATGGTTTATGAACAGCTGCAGCAAGAGAAGACTGATTAGAATGATTTAGTAAACTTAGAATGTCCATGTTTGTTTTTTCAAGAAGAAAAGAAAAAGAGAAAAGAAAAAAAAAAAAAAAAACAGTAAACTTTGTTTATATAGGAGCACGAACCATCAAAAACATTTGAAACTTTTATATATGAATCGTGTATCACAACAATAATAATGCCTCCCTGAATATTTCAAACAAAACCAAGTGTGTTTGCCACGTTATGTTCGTCACTGTACATGATGTCTTTTTTTTTTTTTTTTTTTTTTTTTTTTATCATGTCAAATTGTAATTTTTATACTTTTACAGCTGAGCTCCAGCCTGAAATTGATGATCATCTACTTATTTTATATTGAATAAAGGCAATGACTCAAATCATTTATTTACTATTGAATGACGTTAACCCAGAAAATAAGTGGATGAAACACATTTGTTCTCCTTTTCCATTTTATATAAAAACAAACATATTTAATATTAGATCTTAAAATGTGACTCTAATTCATGCATAGTGCTATGTAATAATATACTTATTAACAGCCCGTCAATCAGAGAGCCTATGTCAGGTGAATTGAATGCAAAAAAAAAAAAAACAAATTGGCGGGATACTTGTATTATGCTCCCCCGACATCTTTACTCTCATGTCACATCATGATCTTGGTTGTTTTCAAGATATACTATTTTTATTTTGCAAAACATGACCTTTTAATTGATTATAACTACGTAAGACCGCTTGCGTTGTTTAATCCCTGAATGGTATACAGTTTAACAAGACTAGGGCGAGAAAACTGATTCATTTGTCGGGTGAAATTGTTCATTTGAGCATTCAAAAGTATACTATCCAAGTTACTAGGTAATGCTTGTCTCCTTTCTTCTTCCTCGGGCAATCCCTTTTTTTGCCTTTGAGCCAGCCATGCTTGCATTTTGTCTTGTTTATATTGGAAAGACCGTTGCCAGTATTGTTCTTGCTGCTGAGCATCTGCACAGTCTAATAAGCACTCCACATTATGTTGCATAAATGAATTCAACTCTAAATTGAGCGTATCATAATTAGGTGATAACAACCTTGGAACCGTAGTGGTATCACTATCAAACTGGCTAGCGGTACCACAAACATGGCTAATGGGAAGTTGTCCAGTATTTACATTTGAGATGTCCATGTTGTGGAGCATCAAAGTCGCCAGGTGAGAATTGTGAACTTCAGTTCGCAGTTCTTGAAAGATATCAGAGGATGATAAATTGGTCTGTGCAAGGTTTTTGATAGTAAATTTATCATTCTTGTATGCGTTCATGAACTTGTCCGTCAATTTGAATGCCTTTAAACTCAAGTTGCCTTGAGAGTTGCTTTTAGATACATCGTAAATAAGAACAACTGATTGTCCTGTGAGTGAGTTTTGGTGATTGTATTGAGTTTCAATCAAATCCAGGTCAATAAAGTCCCCAAACTGTGCAGATCGATACCACCCGACAGTAGTACTGTCCATGTTAACGGCTCGAAGACATCGCATCATATCGAGTTGATATCGTTCTAATAGTAGTGATAGTTGGTTTAAAACAGCACCACAAATATAGAGTCTTACCTTTTTCTGCTTCGTAGATGTCTAATGGGATAGGGAAAGCATGAGTAATTTGTAACACGCCATTGTCTTCAAGGCCTAAGAGCTGACCTGTGACATGAAGAGGATATGATTCTTGACAGTGTTGAATGATCTGCAAGACAACCTATTTTGTTCATATACTGTCAATATTTGGTATATGGGACACAGGTAATTATCATAGGTACTAAGCCGTCAAGTTGAACTTTTTCAAGATGCTCGTTTATCATTAGTATGAGTGAGAGAGAGAAGATGAAGTAATTTATCTTTGAACAATAACAAAAAAAGAAAGTGACTGTTGTGAGTTTATTTTGTATTAAAGGAAAATTAATTGTATATGCAATATGATTTCTAACTTTTTTGAAAATATTATAATTTAATAACCTTCTACCATGGGTTCTTTGATAGGTTTTTTATCTCTACGTGGTCTAGTTGAAATGCTGTCAGTGGCTCTCCAATCATTTGGTAAACTAAATCGAAAACTTGACGAGAGAACTGTATCTGAAAACTGCCAATGTTCTTTTTGTGTTTCAAGAACATCACGGAAACTGTCAACAGCACCTGTGTTTGGCTTGATGGCATTGAGTGTTCTTTTAAAGCTGGTAATTTGTTGATCAGGTAATGTGTTTGGAAGAAACAGTTGTGCCACACTAGCTGCACAAGAGTTTGCTAGAGGCTGTAACTCATATCCTCCTTCAAGCGTTAAGACGAGTCGACCTTCACATATTTCATCTGCAAGGTCTTTTACCATTTTTGTAAGTATGGCATATCCTCTAGGTGTGACATTGTAACCACCAAGCTAGTAATTATTAGTCTGCGAATAATGAGAAAAAAAAAAAAAAAGATGATAAAACTGCATACATTCTCGGGATGCCCTTCAGCGGCATCAAATCCAGCAGAAACAAAAATCATGTCTGGTTGAAATTGTTTGGCTATAGGTATAACAAAATGATAAAAAGCTGCTACGAATTCTGTATCACCCATAGGTTCTGCACAACCAAAAATTTTAGAATAACAAATCACAATTACAATGTGCAAACTTACTAGGTTTATCGTCTGAAGAGCTAAGTGCAATATTTACATTTCTACCTAAACCTGCGCCCTCGCCACATTCGGTTGGTGATCCAGTAAATGGATAAAACTGTCCTTTATCCCATCGATGAATTGAAATATATAGTACATTTGGGTTATCATAAAAGACTTTTTGTGTTCCATTACCATGGCTAATAATAATTCATTTGAATAAAAGAAGAAACCCCTTTTTGCCTGTTAAAACTTACTGTATATCCCAATCAATAATCAGGATTTTTTTAATCTTGCTCGGGTATTTTACAAGCGTATCAGCCACAGCTATAGCCACATTATTATAAAAGCAAAATCCCATGGCCATATCATCCTCGGCATGGTGACCTTCATTTCAACAAATGAGCAAAATAGACTATACGGGATATTCTTTTTTTTTTTTTTTTTTTTTTTTTTTTTTACCTGGTGGTCGAATTAATGCAAAGCCATTTTTTAGCATTCCGTTTACAATTGGATCTATAATAGCTAATAGTGCACCCGATGCAACCCTTGCTGATAGACTGCTATATAAAGGGTGGAAAGTTGTGTCGACCGCAATACCTAGTTCCCCGCATGTCATTTTACAAACAAGTGTTGGTGGCGCATTCGGTTGAGGGTTGCTTTGTGAGGCATCTGCGGCGGCTGCTGCGGAAGAAAACCGACGATGTTGTCGTTTAATATGGTCTTGATCGGCTTGAATGACAATGCCACCGCCTACACCTCTCATCACCATATTATTAGCAGTGCTGGTTATTTTGATAGGAGTTATTGTTTTCTGTGTATTGGCTGGAGGTTCAGGGTTTAAAATGGCAGCAATTGAGGTGACCCTTAATGGTTTTTCTCGTCGAAGCAAGTTGGCTTCTTCTTCATCATCAAGAGGATAATAATTGCGGACGTGTGCTAGGGTATGTACTCGCAAAAGTTCTTGAGGTGAAATTTCGCGAGCGTGAATCCTCGCGAAAAAACGAAGCATTCTGTTTGTATGAAATGTTTGTAGTATGGAGCTGATTCTATCTGGTCTTTCAGGATGAATGGTTTCTCGAGAGTGACAAGGACAGCAATGTAAAGACATGCGCCTGTCTTGAACTAAACCTGTATGAGATCTTGCCTGTGAGCCTAGTTCTGACATGTAGAAATCGGCATAATCTTTCCAAGATCTTTCATTTTCAGGACCTTTCAAACCAAACTGAAGATCTTCTGGGTTTTTGGGAGAACGTATTAAAGTGGGACTAATCCAATCGGCTTGATCAGGAGGCCAGCCTTCGTAATGAACAAAGACAAGAAATTCGTCATTGATGTCGTTCAATATTTCTACAACTCTAGCGCAATACCATTCTTTTGCGTCACCTGTCCATTTGATAGCTTCAACTTGCTCACCAATTTTCCAAGAAAAATGACGATACGGATTTTCTGAAATAAAAATAATATTAGCTTAGGACGAGGGTAACGGGGAGGGGGTCAAGTTTACTTTGATATAAAGTGAGATTTAGACCTTTCAACTTTTTTTGAGTTAGATCTATACCTTCTTCTGCTTTGAAGTGAGGGTCCTTTTTGTTTACTGTTCTATTTGATCTTCTTCTCTTTGCTGAGCCGGTAGAAGAAGAAGTTGATAGATTTCCATCACTTCCAGGGTAATAAGGGGGTGAATTGGATTGATGACGACGCCTCGTATCAGCAGAATGAGAAGATCTTAAGTTTAAATCCTTTGATGATGATACAGCCTATGTTGATATCAATGTTATTTCAACATCCAATATTTCCATAAAAAGAAACACTTTTTTTTTTTTTTTACCATTCTAATGTTAAATGTAAGGGAGAGAAAAAGAGCGAAATAATACTAACAAGTACTATTATTTGTTTATATTATGTTAAAATTATTAAGGGGATTACAAGCTCTCTCTCTTTTTTTTTCAATTGAGATGATATTATATATAGCAATAATATATATATATATATATGTGTGTGTGTGTGTGTGTGGATGTATCTCTCTTTCTTTGTGTGTATGTGAATTTAAAATGTAAATGTTATCAATTTTAAATACATGCACTATAAAATATTTACAAAACTAATCAAAAACAAATTGATAGTTCTTTAGGGTAGTAAACAAAAAAAAAAAAATTTTTTTTCCTTCCTATATTGCCAAAGGAAAAAAGAAAAAAAAAATAAGAAAACCATCATTTTTGATCCTCTATTTTTGGCGCCACGTAAGAGCACGTGACTTGGAGGCAAAAAAAAAAAAAAAGAGCGTTTTGAAACAAAGAAATAAAACCCTTTTTTTTTCCATAGTAATAGTAAAAATGGTTACGAGACTATTATTATTGCTATGCAGTTTACTATTATTTCAACTAATACACGGTTATAATTTAAGCCAAACAAGTGTTGATATCCCTAACCCTTTGCAACCTACTTTGGACATTTTCACTTTAAAAGGAGATGACAAAGATTGTCCTCCTTGCTTTAATTGTCTGTTACCAGGTTTCGAATGCCTTCATTTTGCCAACTGTTCTGAATATGACGGCAAATGTAACTGTCCACCCGGTTTTGGTGGCGACGACTGTAAACAACCTTGTAAGATAACGCTTTTTGTTCAAATTTCATGCATAGTATTTATTTGTTTCTTAAAAAAGTATGTGGTGCTTTGCCTGATGGACGTAATAGAACACCGAGAGAAAATGATCACTGCGATTGTCCTGATGGCTGGGAAGGAATCAATTGTAACGGTAACGTATAATCAACACCAAAGTGCGTAGGGGGGCTTTCGTCATATTTACATGACTTCATGATAGTTTGTAAGACCGATTCAGTTTGTGATTCATTGGTCCCAACAGGGCAAAATGGAACCTGTTATAGAAATGGAATAACAGTATTTGAAAACTATCAAATGTGCAATGTTACAAGTAAAACAATTACATATCTGTTGATATATCTCATATTGAACCACTCTTTTAGACAGAAAAATCCTGGATCAATTAAAAGACCAAATACCCCAAGTTACTTTTTCATGCAACAAAAATCATAAAACCTGTGATTTCCAATGTGAGTGATATACACATTAACACTCCCTGTTTACTAAATAGAAACTCTGTTAGTTTGGGTGGATGAAGTCGAATCATTTTACTGTCACTTAAACACTTGCGAATTTAAACAAAAATACGAGTACAACAAAAACTCTACATTTTACGAATGCGAACATATCGATTGTCGCTGTATCCCTGACGAAATGCTGTGCGGAAAAGACGGCTCTATCGATTTAACTGATTTATTAAAGGACGAAATCAAGGGCCCTGCTTCCTTTGAATGCGCCGGTCCCGATTGTGCTTTCTCAGAACCCGCAATGGACGATTTAATTTCTGCTGTTTTCGGCGACGATTCTATCTTTTTGAGTTGCAATGGGGGTGAATGCTTGCATTACACGATGGTACCAGGTTTCGAACGTCCAGAACGCCAAACCAATTGGGTGTTCCTCATCAGCGGTGTATCTGGTGTAGCTGTCTTTTTGCTCGCAGTGGGAGGCATTGTCACTTATTATGCACGCAAGCGAGGCCCTGACGGTGTGATTGCTATTGATGATGATGAAGCAGGCAAACTCATGTCCGAACACACACCAACTAGTCTCATTTTCGACCATATCGACTATCAAGTGAATACTGGCGGCAGTAAGAAAGAGATTCTCAAAGATGCGTCTGGTATGGTACAACCAGGACAAGTCATGGCTATCATGGGTCCCTCAGGAGCAGGAAAAACTACCTTGTTGGATATTTTAGCAAAACGTACGAAATCAGGCACAGCGTCGGGTCAGGTGTTGCTAAACGGACAAGAAGTCTCACCTGCACATTACAAGAAACTTATTGGCTACGTGGACCAAGAGGAAGTGATGATTCCTACCTTGACCGTTTATGAAACTATTTTGTATTCAGCTCTATTACGATTGCCTAGTTCCATGAGCGATGCTGCGAAAAAGTTCCGTGTGATGGAAGTCATGCAGGAATTAGGTATTGATGCGATCAAGGATGCCAAGATTGGACAACCGGGCGCACGATCTATCAGTGGTGGTGAGAGACGCCGTGTTGCTATTGCTTGTGAACTCGTGACTTCTCCTTCCATTTTGTTTTTGGACGAGCCGACGAGCGGATTAGACGCTTACAATGCATTCAACGTCGTGGAATGTTTAGTCTCGTTAGCCAAGAATTACAAACGTACTGTTGTCTTTACGATCCATCAACCAAGATCAAATATTGTGACTTTGTTTGATCAATTGGTGTTGTTGGCAAGTGGAAGAGTGATTTATTCTGGTCCTCAGACAGATGTTCAAAACTACTTTGAGCAAATTGGATACGCATGTCCTCCTGGATTCAATATTGCAGATTACATGATTGATTTGACAATGGGTGCAGTGGAAAGAACACCTCATTTACCTTCTTCTATTGTCAAGTCAACACTGATTGGATCGTCGTCGAACTCCTATGATAGTGATGGATTAGAAAATACAACAGCACAATGGGCTTCTGAATTACCACCCACTTCAACAAGCGTTCCTAATGTAGTAGTCGCAGAGACAGATGGACTTACAACACACATTAAGCAACTTGTAGAATATTATGAACACAGCTTAGTTGCAATTGCACTTAAAGAAAATATTCAGACGGCTCAACAACAAAATCAACAAGACGAAGGCAGCGATGATTCACTTAGTACAAAGAGTATCTTAATCTATAAACGACCTGGACCCTTTAGACAATTTCAAATTTTGGCAGACAGAACTTTTAAAAACTTGTATCGTAATCCTATGCTGATGTTTAGTCATTACGCCATGGCCGTGATACTTGCATGTAAAGTGCAAAAATATAGTCTTTTCTCACATTTGATCTCATTGTTTTGTATATAGTGGTGTGTGGTGGATTGTTTTACCAAGTATCTAATACAATTGCTGGCTTCCAAAACCGTATGGGGTTATTCTTCTTTTACGAAGCGTTACTTGGATTCATGTGCTTGACTTCGTTGCAAGTGTTTAGCAGTGAACGTATCTTATTTGCACGCGAGAGAGCGAACGGTTATTATTCACCAACAACGTACTTTTTATCGAAGGTTTTGTTTGATATTATTCCTTTACGTGTTGTTCCTCCACTTATGATGGCAGTTATATCTTATTCGATGGTTGGATTAGTTGAAGGCGTAAACGAATTCTTCAAGTTTTTATTAGTCCTTGTGCTATTTAATTTGACAGCTGCTGCGTTATGTTTGGCTATTGGTATTGTTGTCAAGAATTTATCATTGGCTAATTTGTTAGCATGTATGGTAATCTTGTTTTCCATGTTGTTTGCTGGTCTTTTATTAAACAAAGGTAAGGGTTGTATACTATAAAAGTAACATTTGATTTAACTATTGGATATATCTAGATTCCATGTCGCCTTATTTTAGCTGGCTCAAATATCTTTCGTTTTTCAATTACGCACTGGAAGCTATGTTAGTGAACGAATTGTTATATCTTCAACTCGTGGAAGAGAGATTTGGTTTGAAGATTGACGTTCCTGGTGCTACGATTCTCTCTACATTTGGTTTCAATGCAAAGAACTATTGGCCTGACGTAATTCGTTTGAGTTCCATGTTTGTATTATTTATACTTATTGCCTATATTTGGCTTGTATTATTCGTCAAAGAGCGAAGATAGTAATAGAATAACCCCCTCTTTAATAAATAATCTACATTATATATGTAAGGATATTTTTTTTTTTTTAATTCTTTTTAGCAGACAATTTGAAGGTCATTCTTTCTGTCTTTTGCATAAATGTCTTTGTACTTGTCATAGATAGTTTTCAATTGTTCGATGTATAATGCTTGTGTTGATAACAGCTGTTCTTCGGTAGGTTCTGTCTGTCCTTCTTCTAACTTTGGAACAGTAATTGGGCTTCCAACTAATATACAAGAAAATGTATAAATAAACTTTTACGAAATCAAGGTGTAGTAGTGTATTTACCCACTGTAACAATAGGATGCCTATAAGGAATTAATCCAATATCGTCTATTGTACATCTTGGTTAAATCTTCGCAGTGTGTTTTCATGATTTCTGCCTTACAGTTAAAGATGCCACGTGCATGAAATAGAGGTATAGTGAAGCCTACAATTTGCTGCATTCGTTTTTGAATTTTCCACAGCCAACTACCATGACTATTATCTACTTGTTGGTATAAGTCATTTTCACCAAAAGAAAAAGTAGGTACTAAAGAAGCCTGGTTCTTGATAGCCAAACGAATAAAGCCCAGTCTTTTTTTCAGTGTGAGTTCACAGACACCAGGTCTTGCATTAAGTGATTCAGACGCACCTCCAATGACAATGGTGATAGAGCGTCCAGGACCTGACGCTAAGATATGTTCGCAAGAATGACGAGAAACAGAAGCAACACCCATTGCTAGAATGATTTCACGATAGAACGGTACTCTAAAGTTGGATGTTAAAGTAAGTAAAGAAGCCCGAATACCTGGAAATAGTTTTGAAAAAGAGGTAGCTTCAGTACCAAAATTAGCCACTGCACCTAGACTAATAATACCATGCGGATGATAGCCAAATATATAATTCTTTGAAGGGTCTAAATCTGCTTCCTACATTTGATATTATAAGATAAAGAAAAAAAAAAAAGCTTGTTGCGATGTATATATACTTTGATTAATTTGACAGGAAAATAATTCGCAAAATAATTCCAAAAAGGCAAGCTGCGAAACCAATCTGAACGACGACCCCCTTTTTCAGGTGATTTATCAAACCAACAATAAATGAAATAAGCAATATGTAAGGGCCAAAGAAAAGGGAAACATAAGGAAGTGAAAAACAAGGTTAAGCAGTTGCCTAAAAGAAACACCCATACAAGAACCGCTGCTGTTTGTAATCTTCTTTCAAACGGTATACCTGTAATGGGCGCCCAACGTACATTGGGTACATGTTGAGTTAATGACTGGTGATTAGTTGAAGTCATTTGTTTTTTTTTTAAAAAAAAAAAAAAAAAAAAAAAAAAAAAGAAGAATGTATCTATTACACTACACCGCTCATTCAGTGACTGTTGTTTAGATTGCTGCAAGTGGTTCTTATTGTTCTCGCTACTTTTTAATAAAACATTGTAGGTAGATTATAAAAAGGACCAATGTTTACAAGAAAGGGTCTCTTTATATAATAATATGGCTCTTTTTTTTTTTTTTCTCTCTGTCTTTGCTGGAGGTTAAATGTGAGACAAAAGAAGAAGATGAAGCATGTGAAAATAAGTCGCTGAAGAAATCAATACAGTTTTTACACTTTAAATGCAGACGATGTTGGACAAATTAAAATTAATTTTTAGAAAATTGACTTACCTTTTTTAAACAAAATAAAAATGGAAATTAGACATTATAATCTAAATTCAAAATTCTCCACGATATGATTTTGATAGACAGTAGCAATTTCAACACAAGCGAGAGATAACGCTTGACTAGTGCCAGCAGGAAGGTTTTCTTCATACTTGATGTGAGGATGTAAAGCACGAAAGTTGTCCCACTCCTTTATCAGAATCACTGTTCATGTAGACACTGTTTGTAGTTAATTTTACGATTTTCGACTAACTGGCACACGGAATACCAGACGTTCCCATTGAAAATGTAGTCAGGTATTGATTGTATGTTTTTTAAACAAAAGAAATTAACAAAAACCATTGCTCTGATGATTATTTGTCGCATGTACTTGGAGCTTTGTATGATCTTGTTCCTTAATCTGTCTTTATATTCATCCATGACAATTGTATCAAGTGGTAACTTTCTATTGAAAGCTTTATATCTCTCACCCAAATTTTGCTGTAGAGTCTCAGCTTTGGAATAAACGTGGTTTTTACATTCCTTAGGCCTTGATGTACTATGGCCCTCTTGTTTACAGCTTTTGCATATCAAAGATGTTGTATTTAGTGAGGTGGTCCTCTGTCTTTTTGCCTTCATCTTCTCAGCCTTGATTGAAGCACTTTGCCTCTTCTTGCTCGTACTGCCTCCAACTAGAAAATTGTCAAGCTATTGGTAACTAGCATTGAATAACAATAATAAAAGTATACCATCATTTGCGGAGGGTTCTTTATAATAGAAGCACTTCCAAAACTTTTTGCTATAGTGACCTTTATTCTCACAGTCTATACACACTATATCTATATATCATATACATATATACAGACTTGAGTATGAATCAACCATATAATGTAAATTCTTACCTTTGAATCGATCTTCTTCGTTGTTCCTTTCTACTTCTATTCTAGCTATAATATCCTTTTTCTTCTTGGTAACGATGTTTTTGAACATAAAAATAAAGGGAAAAAAAGCTTCAGTATAGTGCAGTAACAACATTTTTTAATCACCCTATTCATTCGAAGTCGTCACAGCTGATATATTCAACTTATCTTTAATCATTCTTTACAGCACAGATTATTACTTGACTGAAAACTTTAATTTCTCTTTCGTCTAATTTCCATATTTGTTTTGTCTAAAAAAAGTAAGCAAATCGTCTGGAAAATAATTTTGATTCGTCCAGAAAAAAATAACACCGTCTGAATTCAAAGTAGAAATAAATTATCTTTTTTTCCCTCCCCCTTAAAAATACAATAGAATGCTGCAATTTATATCTGCGTTTGTAGCTACGGGATATATATTTTCGGTTACATTTATCGCATTTTTGACAGTGTTCGCTTTTGATAAACCTGTTCTACGAGAGCTATTTGCCAGTTCACTTCGAAGATATATTGGTTTTGCTGAAGTTCTCTGTTCTGGAGTTGCTGAATCTTCAATTCATCTCATTGTAATTAAGCTCATTTATATTCAACTAGTTCGTCTCTTTGGTGGCTTCAGTAAAATAAATAGTATAGTGCTTATGAAAATAGATTAATCTATTATTGAATAGACTACACACTCGCATGGATTTCTTATTATGTAGATATTGCTAATATGATAGCACTTGTTGTTTTGTTTTATGAAATGCTAAAAGAAAGGACACTCGCCGATGAGGCTATCCAGTTTTTTGACAAGAGTAGTCAACCTATGAATAGCATGATGTGGTATGTATGTTTGGAGTGTATCTATGTATGCATAGTCATTTAATCTTGTATAGTTTTGATGATATCGAAAAGTTGGTGAATATCTTTTGGACACCTAGCCAAATAAAAATACATCCTAATAGTAAGTCAACTACTCTATGTCTATACATGGAGGTGGGTCCTAATTGCTCTATTATTAGTTACTTATGCTACCAACGAAGAGATTAGAGAGGCTTTAGATTCATCAAACCAGGACTTTGACCAACCACGTAAAATGATGCTTGATGTTATTACAAAGGATAGTAAGAGTGAAAAGCCCTCTAGCCTAAGACCTGTTATTGTTCATATTCACGGTGGCGCTTGGAGAATGGGTTCAAAAGATATTTTTTATCCTCATGAAAAGTTACTCATTGAACATCACAACTGGGTATTTGTTGTTGTTGTTTATTATTATACGAATTACAGCTCACAACAATATAAATAGGTTGCCGTTAATATTGGTTATCGTTTAGCACCAAAGAATGCTTATCCTACTCATTTAATAGATGTTAAGCGAGCTTTACGTTGGATTAAACTGAATATTGCTTCATTTGGAGGTGATCCTAACTTTATTGTATTATCGGGTGACTCTGCTGGAGGTCATTTAGCTACGATTACTTCAATGACGACCAATGACCCTAAATATCAACCTGGATTTGAGGATATAGACACATCTGTACGTGGTGTAGTCAGTCTTAGTGGTGTTCTTGATTTAGTCAATGATAGTCGACATGCACTCTTTTTTTGTAAAAAAGTAGCCAACCTCAATAAAGTCGACTTGGAATTCTTGAACGATCATTCACCCTTAGCACTTGTACAAAGAGCAAAAGAAAATAATACATTATTACCCTTTTTACTCATAGCAGGTGAGCGTGATGCCTTAGTAGAAAGTAAAATGTCAAAATCCTTTAAACTTGCTTATGATCAAGCTGTTGGCAATGACTCGAAAAAGTGCACACTTCTTTTACTACCTGTAAGTTATTCATAGTACTATACTACTAGAACCAATATTTATGTTTATGTAGGCTGGACATCATGTTAGTTACGTTGGTTGGTCTCCTCGATGTCTTTATCAAGCACGCGTCATTGAATCTTGGTGTCAACAATTATATTTAAAAAATATCTAAATATTTTATTTCTTCTTTGTTCTTAATGTTTGACCAGCACCTTTAAATGAATTCTTGAGCCTGTTGTTGGCTTCTTCATTACCATCCTTTGATTTAGGTGGGATAACAGGAAAACCAAAATAAAGTTGACCAAAAGGCAAGTTAAATGGTGCGTCTTCAACTTGCTGACTATCTTCTATAAGATTACTGCTTGAACCATTATTTCCTTTATTTTTTCCTCGAAGTGATTGTCCTCCTCCTTCAAATGCCGAGAATCCAGTTTTAACAGGTTTAGGTAAATCAATTACCATGTGACTTTTCTATGTAAAAAAAAAATGAATAAACAAGTAATTCATTGTTCTTTTAAGAACTTACTGTGATGGATTGTGCTTTTTGTGTACTAGGTTCTACATAGCCAACGGGAGGCGCGAAATCAACTTCTAAATCTGTTTCCACAATAGAAATTCCCGAGTGATCTGCATAGTCTGGTTTGACTTCTAAAACCTTAATTTCGTAAATTTTGCTATTGTAGTTGATTTGAATTGTATCTCCCACTGTCAAAGTTGAAAAATTACGTAAAGCCTTTTCAAGCCTATGCTTATAATGAGATTTCATCCTCTTTTACTATTTTTACTTACACTGCACGATGATCCGTGATATCCAAAAAGTCAGTTGATTGTGGTTGAATTTTAACAAAAGAACCCAGTGGTAAAGTGACATTTTTAACTTCAATGATTTTTCCAGGTTCTACTCCCAATGTTTCCATCATCTATTGTTTTATAAGTACTATGGCTATACTATGTATTCTATTTGTTTTTTACCCATTGTGGTAAATAGACTCTTCCTTCTTCAGCAATGAATTCAAGTACACCTGCATGACTGTGCTTTTTCTCTGCTCCATTTATCAATTTAAATAACATTGGATAAGATATATTAAGTTGAGCTAAACAAATCATTCATTAACTTTTATATACATCAGTTTAAAGGTCTTTTTTCTTACAAAGTTTCTCTAAAGCAGATTGAGGTAAAATGACTAGAAAAACATACAAGGTTAGCTTTTCTCTTTTTTTTTTTTTATGCTCTTTTGTATTTACTTTTGCCACCATAGTTGACGTTGTCTCTCTCGTTACCGTTTTGCATCATAGCAATTGGAAAACAACGATAGTTTTCAGAGAATCCTCTATTAGGATTCACATAACCTCCAAGATTAGGTCTTATTCCAGAAAAGAAAGACTGCGAAAATACATCGTCGTCGTCGAAATTATTGAACTACAACTTGATTAATAACTTATTTTCCTTAAAAAAGAACAAAACTATACCATTGTATATCTTTTTAAAAAAAGTAAAGCAGAAGAAAGAGAAAATGATATTTTGGATTACTGATTACGCACGAGTGACTCTCTCTCCCTCGCTCCTCCTCTCTCCGCGGAGAGTCAAATTGTTTCATCATCATCATGCCGAGACAGCAGAAGGGCTGCACTAATAGCCTGTTTCGTCTCACCTACTATTATCTGTTTAATACACATATGTATCAGTCAATCTTAGTTATTATTCTCGCTTTTCGTATATAGTAATACTCTGTTGTTATTACATAGACAAGACTATTACTGCATGATAAGCATAAATAGAGGGATTAGGCATAGTGTCATTTTATACTTTGTAACAGTATGATAAGTGAGGGTCAGTGACAGAAAGAAGCTTGTACTTGAAAATGTCTTTATAAGGCAATGTCAAAGTAGAAAAAGAAGATTGGAATTACTTTTGCTGGCTGAATTTTTTTTTTTTTTTTTAAAATCGCGTTATACGCGGTCTGTCGCGTTCCTTATATTAGTCCATTGAACCTTTTTTTTTTTTTTTGTTTTTCTCTTTGTTTAATTTATACAATAATGTACATTAAACAGGTACTTTACAACACTTTGCATAAGCGTATATCTGTTTAACTCTGTTTACTAGGTCATTATTCAAGGATTTAAGTCCTACAAAGATCAAACAACAATTGATCCTTTCAGTTCGAAACATAATGTCATTGGTAAAATAATAGCTTTAAAAACAATAACAAAAGATTAACCCCACAAATCAGTTGGTAGAAATGGTTCTGGTAAAAGTAACTTTTTTGCAGGTAACTTTGTTATTTTGACTACCATTCCAAATACTCATTAACAACACGTTAGCCATTCGTTTTGTTCTTGGTGATGCCTACCAAAACTTGAGTAAAGAAGAAAGACAATCTCTTCTTCACGTAAATAGTGAATATAGAACAGAGTTGTGTATTTTGAATCTGACACGTTTTTTTACTATAGGAAGGTGTTGGTTCAGCTACAATTTCTGCTTTTGTAGAAATAATTTTTGACAACTCAGACAAGCGTTTCCCTGTGAGTACCTCCACTTTTGTTTTAATCAACAAGTACTTATATAATTAATATCAGACTGGCAAAGACGAAGTTATCTTACGTCGAAGTATTGGGTTGACATTGGATGAATATTCACTTGACAGAAAAGCCATCACGTAAACGATTTGTACCCCTTCCCTTTCTTTGTCTTTATTCTGATGTTATTATGATAGAAAATCAGATGTGATGAGTTTATTGGAAAGCGCTGGATTTTCTCGTGCTAACCCTTATTACATTGTACCTCAAGGAAGAATCACTTCTTTAACAACAGCAAAAGATGAAGATCGATTGAAGCTTTTGAAAGAAATTGCCGGTACACGTGTTTATGAACAAAAGAGAACCGAAAGTACAAAATTAATGCAAGAAACACGTAAGAACACTCTTGATACATTGGAGGTCAAATATTCAACTTATCCCTTTGATAGAGTTGAAACGTACAAAGATTGAAGAAGTATTGACGTATATTGAGGAAAGATTACTTGAGTTGGAAGCAGAAAAGACAGAACTTTCAGAGTATCAAGAATTCGATAAAGAACGCAGATCCATTGAATACACAATTTATGCACGTGAACAAGCAAGTGCCAATAGAAAGTTGGATGACCTTGAGGAAGAAAGAAGAAGACACGTCAATTCAGGTGATGGTCTTCGTGAAAGTTATGCTAAAAATGAAGACACTGTTCAAGTAAAAACAGAAAGACGTTTTATAAACATCCTTACTCACTTTAAATAATTAGCAACATAAAACTAAGCTTCGTGATATTCAACAATCAATTCAACTTTATGAAAGTGAAAAGAAAGATTTACAAGATGAAAGAGAAGAATTGATGAAAAAGAGAGCTCAACTTGAACTTTTAGTAAAAGATTTGGAAGATTCACAATTATCTGAAGAACAGTTCAAAGCAAAGATTGAAAGCCAGTTACAGACGATTGATCAAGAAATTACTGCCAAGAAAGCCGAACTAGATCAAATCACGCCTGAATACAACCAAGTGACTGAATCCAGTCAACAAATGCGAGTTGAGTAAGCTTTTTTATTCTCTATTAAACTTTCATAATATTCATGTGTGAAAACTTCCTAGGTTGAGATCACTTCAAGCTGAACAACAACACATTTATGCTAAACAAGCTAGAGCTTCTAAATTTGCTAATAAGAATGATCGTGACGCTTGGTTAAACTCACAAATTCAAGATATTACCAACAACTTGACGATCCGCCAAACTCAATTACAAAGTTTAGAGCAAGAAAAGGCACAAACAGAGCGAGAATTGGCATTGAAGGCACATGCTATTGAAGGTGTCAAATCAAAGAACCACCAACAATATAAAGAAAAGGAAAAGTTAGCTGATGAAGAAGTTCGACTTAAATTGGAAAGGGATGAAGCGACAGAAGAAAGAAAGGCTCTCTGGAGAGAAGAGGCTAAAATGGACTCTCTTATTCGTAATTACAATGATGAAATCCGCAAGTCTGAGAGACGTTTAGCTGGTTCAATGGATAAAAATACAAGTGCAGGTTTGGCTGCCATCCATCGTATTGTCAGAGAAACTGGATTGCAAGGTGTTTATGGCCCCATTTTCGAGTTGTTTGAAGTGAATCCTGAACTTGAAATTGCAGTGGAAGTAGCTGTGGGTGCTAGGTATTTATCAAACCAATGATTTATTTATCATTTTCTGTTATTGAACTTTTTTTTTTTTTTTTAAGTTTATTCAATGTAGTTGTTGATACAGATGAGACCGCAACTCGTTTGTTAGAGTTGATGAATAAAGAAAAGACTGGGCGTATTACATTTATTCCATTGAACCGTGTCAAGGCTAGACAAGTTGATTACCCCGAAAAGGACGATTCTGTCCCTTTATTATCTCAACTCCAATACGACCCCAAGTACCAATTGGCTTTCCAACAAGTGTTTGGTGGTGTCATTTTGTGTAGAACATTGGAAGTAGCTGCCAGTTATGCAAAGACATACAATTTAACTGTCGTTACAGCCGAAGGTAACCGAGTCGATGGCCGTGGTGCATTATCTGGTGGTTACATCGATACTAAGCGTTCCCGTTTGAGTGCTGCCAAGAAATTTAGAATTGCCCAAGCCAATCTTGAACAAGAGCAGGCACGCGGTCGTGAAATTAAAGAGCAAATTGTTCAATTAGATCAAAAGGTTACTCGACTTGTGAGCGACTTGCAAGTGCTGGCAGCTAAAAAGAAAAAGTTGCAATTCAACGAAGATTCACAAGCACTTGAACTCAAGTTGAGAAAGGAGGAAGATTTACTAAAGAGTACATTGGCACAAAAGACAAGAGCTATTGAGAATATTCGTGTTCATGGTCAATTATTGGAAAAGCAATTGGCGAGCTATCAAGGCGAACTTGCAACTGAACCCAGCCAGCTGTTATTAGCTGAGGAACAAGAGGTGCTCAAGAGACTTGGTCAATCTGTTGAACAAATCAGCCACCGTTTAGCAGAAGCAACTCAATTAAAGAGCCAAATTGAAAACCGTATCAATGAACTGCGTGATAGTTTAGATAACGATCTTTTACGTAGAAGAGATGATTTAGCGAGCAGAAAGGATAGAGTCATTACCCATGGTAGCTTGGATGACTTGAATAGAAGAAAGCAAGAATTGAAATTAACTACAAAGAAATTGGTCCGTCTAACAAACCGTATCAGCGAATTGGATAATGAAATTGATGAGTTACAAGAAGACGATATCAAGATTACCAATGTGATAGAGCAAGCTACTGTAAGTTGTTTTTATTGTTAGATGAGTAGATGTATTTAAACGTATTTTTATAGGAAATTCAAATGAAGATATCACAGGGTATTAGTCGAGAAGAGAAAAGATTGGAAGAAAACTTGTTGAAACGATCTTTACTTCAACAAAAGAAGGAAGAATGTAATGCTAATATTCGAGACCTTGGCGTCTTGCCTGATGAAGCTTTTGAGAAATACAACTCTTACAAGATTGAGAAATTGTTAAGACGTTTGCATCGTGTCAATGAAAAGTTAAAGAAATACAACCATGTGAATAAGAAGGCTTTTGAACAATATGGTCGCTTTACTAAACAACGCGATCAATTAACGACGCGTAAAGCTGAGCTAGACAAATCAGGCGAGGTAAAAACAAATAGATTATCTTTGGCAGTCATGGTACTTATGTAAACAAACATTTAGTCTATCAGTAATTTAATTGAATCTTTGGACCGCCGTAAGAATGAAGCCATTGAGCGTACATTCCATGATGTTGCGGGCAATTTCTCCCAGGTATTTGAATTGCTTGTGCCTGCCGGTAAAGGTGAATTAGTGATGAAGTCAGATGTAAAAGAAAAAAAAAAAAAAAAGATAATTCTATTTGTTTATTATTTGTTTATTCATTTTTCCGTGTAGAACCAGGAAATGGAAATTGACGGGCAAAGCTCCTTTACAGTGGATAGATATAGTGGTGTTGGTATTAAAGTATCGTTTAATAGTAAATCAGATGAAGGCATGATTATGCAGCAATTGTCTGGTGGACAAAAATCGCTTGTTGCACTGGCATTAATATTTGCTATTCAACGCTGTGATCCAGCACCTTTTTACCTTTTTGATGAAATTGATGCCAATTTAGATGCACAATATAGAACGGCTGTAGCAGAAATGATTCATAACATGTCAGAAAATGCACAATTTATTACCACAACATTTAGACCAGAATTATTAGCTAATGCAGACAAGTTTTATGGTGTTACTTTCCAAGGCAAAGTATCTCGAGTTCATTCCATTACAAAGGAAAATGCACTTGGATTTGTTGAACAGGTAAAATAACGAAAATCGCAAAAAAGTTTAAATTACTCACGTGTGTGTACCTATTATAGGAACAACCTCATTAAAAGAAAACAAATAAATACATATATACTATTTTAATTTGAACATAAAAAGTGTGTGTGTGTGTGTGTGTGTGTGTGTATGTGTGTGTGCATTGTAGTGGTAGTATGTATGTATAATAAGAGTGTTTACATGAGGCAAGAAGAAGAGTTTGTTGTTGTTGTTGTTGTTCTTGTTGGTGGTGGTGGTGGTGGTACATAATCAAACGGAACAGCCATCACTAATAAAGTTGTATCTTCTTTGTTGTCTTCTTCTTCCATATCTTCATCTTCAAGTTGATTGAAGCAAGAGTCTAGCCAACTTTCTTCTTCTCGTTGAACTGATTGTTGTAAAATATGAGAAGATAATATCAAAATATTTTTAATGAATAATTGACGCCTTAAAGTAGGCTCAAATCGAGTTGTAGTTGGTTTTTGATATAGTTTGTAAGCAGAAAGTTCTGCTAAATAATATATGTCTAAATTATTTGATTGTAAATTCATATCCTTGACATTTTAAATCTAAAGAAAAAAGAAAAAAAAAAAAAAAAAAAAAGGAGCCATATTTTCAATGCAAATAATAAATAAATAAAAAAACTCCCTATATCTAATGCTAATTATACACACGCACTTGTCAACCCCTGATTTTCGCCATTTTAATCAACTTTTATTGGATATTTACTCTGCTTTGCTGATAAGGCATCAACTATTTGCCATTTATGCTCATAACCAATCACTTCTTTTGTCTATCATATAGTACATTTTTTTTTTCCCTTATTTTTTATTGTTATCAATAAATTCCTTAACACTAGGTACGACGTGTTGATTCCATAATGACTCGATCTTGGATCCAATATCCACATCAACTAATGATTGTGCTGCATTCATAATTTGTGTATTCCATGAATCCTTGACTATGACAAGAATGAATATTCCATTAAATTCTCTCACTAATCGCTCTTAATTTACCTGAAGGAACTAAACGGTGAGACACGTATTTTTGAGAATCTGATAAATAAGAAGTTGTCTTGTTGAATTGTTCCTCAGTCACAGCGTTCTCAAGTGTAGTTTTAGCATCTTGCACGCGAGACTTGATCTTTCCTTGATCTTTTAAAAGTTCATCTCTAAATTTATATGTAACAGCTGAAGCTAATACTAATCCAGTAAGTAATGGCACGAAACGAGGCATGTCTAAATTTAAATAAAAAGAGGATATTAAAGAAAAAATCAACAGGGCGGCAAAAATTGCATGTGGGGGACAAATCCAATGGCAGCGCCTATAGTGTACTGATGACGCATTTTTTTTTTCGGTTGCTAAATTTTTCTCTGTTTGTAGTAGTTATCAGATTGCTCATCACAGTGCCATCAATCAAGATATTATATAGCATTGTTTTAACAGCTATAAGTGTTACTAGCTTATCGATTGCAATTTTATAGTAATAATGGTCATTGGCAAGAAACTCGTAGGCTAATCTAACTTCAGTGCTTGTACCGATGCTATACCGCTTAATAGGCTATGTACAGCTTATTATACAAGTAATGTTTTAAATGTATACTGCTTCAAAGTCTAAGATGCATATTTCAAAACGTGATTACAGGTTACAAAAATAACTTGGCTATAACGCGAATGGCAATAGAATTTTACATTGTATATATCATAGACTCAGGAAGGATGCTACATGCGCAAATAGTTACAAATATCGATGGTTAAATCGAACTAGGGTACTTGCATAATAAATATAATGGAGGATATATATTATTAATTTCATGCTCTCTTTCTTTGCTAAAATGGACTGTACATATTGTATGAATCATATAAAGCTATCAAAACAGTGTATTACATAGTTTTTTTTTTTTTTTCTTTTTTAGACTACTACTAACCAATCTAGAGAAGCTTTTAAAAATGATGACCTTTTAGCGTTCAAGTAATTAAAAACACAGCCAAAGTCTTTAAAATGAATTCGAAGGAAGAGCGGCGTATGAAAGCCGGTTCAATTCTTAAGATTTGCAAAATATTAATTGCAAACTGGGATGACTATCTTACTAGCGAGATAACTGATGGCTACGCTATTTTTATGCATGCCGATATGGGTTTGATAAACACAATCAAGTATATCAAGGAAAGAAGAGAATGCTGCCTTTCTGTTGAGCATTCCAGAATGTCAATATAAAGGCAAGCATATCTATTATGTATCATGTTAACTAGCTTTTGTAAATATAGGTTTACTTATGAGTTAAAAGCTAGATGGTATGAAAGCCCTATCATCCTGGGCAGCAATATAGTTACATAAGGCAATCGACACTAATGCACACGCGCAATGGCACTATGCATATACCAATGATAGTTGACAACGAGTATGGTAAAGCTCAATCATTATCAACTTTAGTTTTTTATTAGGAACTCCTGTATTTCTTACAACTGCTGGTTAGCTGTTTTTAACTATAGAATAGAGTTCAGCGAGTGTATTATGACGTATAAAGTTTACTCTAATATCTGAAAGGGTGGCGTGGTAAATGAAAAGTCTATGTATAATGGGTAAATTATCTGATGTTATTATTAGAATTTTGGCCACCATATTGTACTTTCTACATATAATCATAGCATAAAAAAAAAAAGGCTACATATAGCTAGGTTGTGCTTAGCACAAAGAAGGTCGCCTTCAAGTTCCCTCTTGTATCACATTAAACTTTATATTTTTTAAGGTACCTGTTGTATCACCAGTATGAAGATGTTTCTATAAAAAAAAAGAGAGTATGGCGTTTTTTATATTATCTGTGTTCTTTCTTTTATAAAAATGACTGTTGAAAGTTTTCCACTTGGCTACTTTTATATCACTTCCAAGCTCAATAACCTTGTTTTAGATATTCGTGATCCTCAAAATGCTACAGTAACTTCAACCCTTGATTATTACACAGCTTTTTGACAGTAATTCTCTTTATAGATTTCTTCTAAAATTGTCATGGCTACAAAAAAACCTCTTTCACCTGAAAGGGATACTCAATTATGGATTCATCAAAATGGATTTTTAACCAACAAATCTACAGGCCTTGTCTTGGACATTAACAAGGCTGAAAGTTTTATCGGTATACACATTCTTTATGTTATTGTCTTTCCTATAGCGTAACACTTTTTTAGCCATTTTCACTAGAGAAAATCGCTTGTATTTAGATAAAATGAAAGAAGAAGAAGCTGTAAGGATGTTATAAGACTTCTTTTTTTTTTTTTTAGATTCATCTAATATGTTTTTCAGGCTAACGATCAGCGTTTCGGGTACGATCCCGAGAACGGCTATATTTATCCTCTCAGCAATCCAGAGGTGGTTGTGGATATCAGACATGAAGATATCAACGAAGATGCTCGTGTGATGATTTATAAAAAGAAGGCTTTAGAGGAAGCTGCAAACCAGCTTTGGTTGATTGAACCTGCTGATCCACCTAAACAGCTTGATTCTGATGACGAAGATGAGGATGATAGTAAGCGTGAACGACTTAAGGCTTGGTTTGGCAAATGGGAAGGTTGGGGCCATAAAAAGCGAGAGGTTCTATCAGAAAAAGAGTTGGAAGAAGCCAATAAGAAGGTTTACAAGGAGAAAAAACACAAAGCAAGGTATGGATTGACACCGGCAGCCTGTATTGTTGTATACTTATTATACATGTAACTAGTTATGAGCTTATTGCAGCTGCAGCCGCGTATGAAGCTGTGAACATTTGGGAGAAAAAGCAACAAGAAGAAGGTAATGAAGTTCATCATGCAACTGCTAAGAAGTTTATTGCCGGTTTAGCCGCTAAAGAGGTATACACACATACAGTAGTCAAAAAAGTAATTACTACAATGCATATATAACTTTCTATTATTTCACATGATAGCTTGTCAAATTATTACAAGAAAGAGGATCTGAGGAAGAGATTGAGGAAAGTAGTCATAAACGCGACTTGTTGACTACCATGACAACTGCTGCTGCTGCCAACTATTTTGATTCCAAACATGGTTTTTAGTTAGAAGTGTTGTTTTAATATTACCATCCAATAAAAATTTGCTGAATTGCTATAACAAGCCAATTAGAGAGCTTCAATTATGTTGAAGAAGAAATATCTATTACTTTTGATATGGTGAATGGCTATATATATATATATATATATATATATATATATTATGGATGTTATTTGTACAATGGATTACAATATAGTTTATTTTTGCATGATAATTAGGGTTCATATAGTAACAAGAAATGTATATAAAAAGAAGATGAGTATTATAAGGTATATTATTTTGTTGAAATTCAAAAAGAGAAAAATAAATGAAATCGTACATAAAGCTGTTCAAAGGAGCGTGGCATAACAGTCGTATAGGGTAAGTATAAATGATAATAGAATCTAAATATTAACAGTGACGTTAAAGATGACATTTTGATTATCTGAGCTTTCACCATTATCTGTGTTGATTGTCATTCTATTATCGTTTTCAGATGATAATTGTTCATTATTATAATTTGTTGAAGGAGAAGAGTTATCATTTAAAGGAGTGAAGTTGATATTATTTGGTGTAGGAAACATGGCTGCTGAAGGAGGGACAGTGGTAGTAATAGGAGCAGAGGTCGATGGATGTACTTGTTCACGGTGAAGCGAAGAAGACTGTCTTTCTACACACCACCAACGATGTCCATCAGCCCAGGCTTTACTTTGACAGGGTTTAGAGCAATATTTCGCTTTTCTACAGCGTCTACATTTTGCAAATTCGCGTGGCTGAGATTCCCATTTGCCACAGGACATATTAGCGCAACGTCTAATACCACCTTGTGTCTCGTCTTTTCTACAGGCATTTCGCATAATGACACTGGCCCAGTATTGGATAGGAGCAGGGTGAACACGATTGCAGAATTTTTCAATAACTGTAAATACGTTCTTTTCGTAGGAAGCGTGAAATAGATCACGGATATGAGGATATTTTGACAAATAAGCTAGTAATTGTAAGCATAATAAAACATCCTCTTCTCTATGAAATACATTTTCAAGCTCTGGTTGAGTCGCATCTTGTTTTCCTCTATGGATACGTCTAAGGCGTCGCTGATCCGGATCAATTTTTATATATGGAAAAACTGATCGACGCAAAAGGTCTTTCGAACTGGATCTGGTCGACATTGAATGAGTACTTGAAGACGCATTATTTAAATGGTTCGTATATGATATTGAAGATATTGGATCTAAAGTGATGAGAAAAAAAAGTAAGAAAAATTTTTTTCTTTAAAAAAAATACACACACACAATACAGGTGATACACTGCATTTTGGACCGATTACGAACCTAATAATCCTTTTGATAAAGCGGAAGAAGTAGTTGTATTCGCAGCAGTAATGCCTAAAAAAGCTAGTGATTAATAGTGAAATACTCTTCGTACTTTTATTTTTTACCTCTCTTAAGCTCTTTCTTCCCGTTCACTAGCTCATATGATTTTTCATAATTGCCCAGAATAGTTAATACAAAAGGAATAACGCCAGCATCAACAACTTTAGTCCTAATTTGTTCAGTGCCCCTTACTCCAATATTAACAATATTTTGAAACGCTAAAGTCCACTTCCATAAAGTTAAACGATCTGCTTTACTAGAAGTTTGTTGTAAAATACGAATCAACCTTTCCAAACCTCCATCTAAGCATAAGATTTCTCTAATTCGTGGTGTCGTTGAAGTCAAATACACAAGATGAGTTAAAGAATTAACTAGAGGTAAAGTGGCTGTACAGTCTAAAGCTCTACGATCATAAAGTGCTGAACTAATGCATACAACAGCTCTATTTTGTGAAGGAAAGCATAAATTAGGTTCTCTCATTTTTGATTTATAATTAAAAAAAAAAAAAAAAAGAAAAAGGGAGAAACCTAATTTATTGTTCGGCGGCTTTGAGAAACTTTGAAAAATAACTTTTGCCAAGCAAGCTGAATAATTGGCGCGCATTGGCACACATAGACTCTGATAATCCATTCCTTCTTTTTTTTTTTTTTTTTCATGAAAACGTTATTACAGTTTAACTAACAATTAAAGCCTCGTGATGATACTTTGTTGCTAAGATACGCTGATGTAAGGTAAAAATCTGCGGTTTTTTTAGTTACGCCCAAAAAAAAAAATAGGCGGCTAAAAAAAGATCCAAGCACCAATCAATTTTCAGAGAACTATACGTCATAAGCAAAACAAGTCCTAAAACTGTGCTCATCCATTGAAACCTCAAGGCTTCAGTTGGGCATAATAAAATATTGTTTCTAAGGGTACCATAATCGATATATGCAGACGGTAGCTGAAGATCATCCGCTTATGCAGCTGGTATTTCTTCAATTACAGCAGTCATTTTGGTCAGTAATGGTATTAAAACATCATATGTACTAATGCAAAGTATCTCATACTTTCAGAATATGAAAGTGGTTCGAATTTGTCTTTTAGAAAACGCATAAAAGTAGACTTCTAGCTCATGTCTATCCCCCTTGATGTATGATAAGGTTCGTCGTTTCAAATGTCTTTAATATTTATTGTCTTGTAGTTAGATAAGTAGGGTCTATATGCGATTGTTGATTAAACGTTCAAAGCGATTTTTTCATTTGGATTATAAACACTGTTCGGTTTTTTTAAGCTATCAGTATCATAGGAGGGTGGCGAAAGAGTGTTGTAGGTTGGCGGGGAAGCATTCATATTGTATGCGGGAGAAAAGTGATGCAACAGGTTATATCTGTCATCAAATTCAATGGTTATCGCCTATTGAAGAAAACATGTTAGAACACTGTAACGAAGAACTTAAATATATCTATACCAATTTTATCTTACGTAGGTTGATGATGGGTTGACTGATATTTGCTGCTCAGGTGTTAAGTAGGTTAATCTGAAATTGATTCCGCGTACATTCTCAGTGGCGTTCATACAAGAACATAAATGAATCATTGCACTTTCAAACTGTGTTTTATATTAGCTTTACATAGTATAACTTTGAGTTTGTGTTAACTACCCTGCTTCTTTGTCGGCGTCGATAATAGATAAAGGTCAAGCATGCTGATAAGAACAGAAAAGGGAAAAAAAGGGTTAATCCCATTTGATTTGTTTGATGAATAACTACAAGTATTGTAGTAACCATTATAGTTGATGCAAAGACTAAATAAAGCTGCGTCACCCCAGTTATACGTGCTGGTGGTGGACAGTTCCATGCCGCAGTATTGAATGTATTGATAGTCGCAGTAAATTCATGAGGATTCATCTAGTAGTATAATAAGAATGCTCTGGTTAGATCAATAAGAAATATTCTCTCTCCTTCTAGACATGTGTATATTTACAAATCCTTCTAAATCAATTGTATATTGGTCTGCAAACCTGTCTTTATTATAAACACAATGTAATGACTTCATTTTGAAAGGGTGTAAAGAGGAAAAGAAGAAAAAAGAAGAGACATATACACGATACGCACATTGCTTTATTTCCTCCTATTTTTTCTCATGTATCGACAGCTAAGAAAGACATCATCATTTCAAAAGGGGGTTTTAAAGGGGCAGTGAATTTGGGGTAAAAGAGGACGACAGAAAGGAGCTTCCTGTTATCTAAACAGGGAGCAGATATGTATTAACGCAATATGCCTTTTTTTACTAAAGATCGTCTTCACTTTCCTTTATGCACTTATTAACAATAGATAATTGAATACCCTCATAAAAGCGTTTTCTACATGATCGGATTACTAGTAATTAAAAGCTTCACTTAACTATGAATTTTGTATTGCTGCAGGCTCTCTTCAATGCATTCAAGCGTTGAGTATATTCTATAGAACATGAGCTGCATTAGTAGTGTGAAGTACTACATCATGTATCCCATTTCAATTGAACTGTTTAAAGTATATATCAAAGTAAGAAAATCACAATACGCGTACGAATACGAATATATATCGGTGGTGATAGAATGCCATTCTTGTTACGTACAGGTTGAATGTTCTCAGAACACTCTCAAATCATTATGACATCTGTAGCAGCTATTAATATAAGACCACTCTATATACCCATGGAAACATCAATATATATATATATATATGTATGTATTTTATAAGCAAAGCCATGCATTTTTTTCATGCTTCATCCCAGTGACGTGATATTTTGATGTTTATCTAGATCAGCAAATATAGCTTTTTATAGTAAATTTGTTTAAAGAACACCAAGTCACCACATTCAGTATACGTCTTGTAGAATTGCAGGTTTTATTTCTTGCCAGGGATTTTCCTGTTCTAGATGGTAATACGCCATAATATGACGACAGAGGCATACATTAAGTAAAGGCGTCTGTTTTGAGAGAGCATATGTCAAAGCCCGTACATATATATATATATATACATTGTCCCAACACTACAACTACATGACGTAGAAAGGGGGTGACGTTAACAAGCTTGAATAACTATATACTTTGTAAAATAATAGCCATCTTTATAAGGTGCAAATATACATAACAAGGATCGATATGTCTTGTATAGATAGACACCGGAAAATCATTAAAATAAAGTGAGAGTTAGAATGTTTTAAATTGAAACAAATAATTAAGGAACACCCCAGATGGAATTGAATTCACTTTGAGCTTGTGATTAAGCCGCCTCCCCGTTCAAACATTCTGAACTTTAAAGAAAATGTGTATATTAAATAAATAATTTCATTTTCTTTCTTCTTTGCATAAATCAAAAGTCAAAGCATAAAGTACATTTCAACATGGCGATTGATGTAATTCCTGGCGAAATCTCTATATTTACAATAGCAGTCGCCATTCTAAGTGGGTTTATTCTGTTTTTTGGATATATTTCAATGTTCCTGAAAGAAAAATTGTTTCTCTCCGAAGCATGTAAAAAAAAAAAAAAAAAAAAAGCCAATTGTAATTCTTAATTGATCTCAGTGTAACCTTTATTTTAGTGGTAGCTGTCATTGTAGGCATAATTGCAGGTCCACTTGTAACAGGTGGATTTGATCCTTCTAGTTGGGTAGAACATGACGAAATAACAAAGCAATTAACGAGATGTATAATAGCTATTCAAGTAAATATAAATAATATCACCCCCTTCCCTTAACTTACTATATTTTTAATGAAAATTATTAGGTCATGGCTGTCGGAATAGAACTACCAAAGTACAGTATGAAACTCAGAAATTGATTGACACATAAATACAAAAGAATTGACCTTTTAGTATTTTAGACATTACTTGAAGAAAGAATGGCTAACTATGCTCATGCTATTAGTGCCTGTAATGATGTTCATGTGGCTCATTAGTGGCTTATTTATTTGGGCTTTGATTCCGCCTATCAATTTTGTAAATAACTATATTTTTCTTTGTGTATGGATCATTAAAATACCCTTTCAAAATAGTTAGAAGCCCTTGTTATATCTGCTTGTATATGTCCTACTGATCCGGTACGAAAAAAAAATAATGCGTTTGTACAAGAAAGATTGACTTGACGTTTCGAATAATAGATATTAGCAAATTCGGTGGTGAAAGGAAGATTTGCTGAGAAACATGTGCCCGCTCATATAAGAAATGCATTATCTGCAGAAAGGTAGAATTTTAGTCTCATATTCTATTCTCCTTAAACATTAACTCTGTACTCTATTTTATAGTGGTGCCAACGACGGCATGGGTTTCCCTTTTTTATTCTTAGCTATATTCCTGATAGCCGAGGATAATGTTGGAACTGCTATAGGCAAGTGGATCTACATCACTTGTCTATTCCAAATTGCCTTATCTTGTGTCATTGGTGTTGTTGTTGGCTATGTTGCAAGAAAAATATTACAGTGGTCCGAAAGAAAGTAAACTGGTTTACCTTCTCCTTTAATTTTTATATACTAAATCATTACACACACACCCCTTTTTATTTTTTAGTCATCTTATTGATAAGCCGTCATTTCTTGCATTCGCAATTGCACTAGCAGTAAGTATCCCAATTGGTTATCTTTTATTGTGACTAAAAAAAAAGTTCTGTTAGCTTTTCCTAATGAGTATGACAGGTTTCTCTGGAAGTGACGACTTGTTAGCATGTTTCGCCGCAGGAAATGCATTTTCCTGGGACGAATGGTTTAGAAAGGAAACAGAAGAAGCTCACTTCCAAGAAGTCATCGACATGATGTTGAATCTTGCCATTTTTGTTTATATAGGTGCTATTATTGTAAGTTATATTTACTACAAGTCTTTGCTCCCCGTATCTCACTACTACATACGTATAAAACGTTAGCCGTGGAAAGATTTCGGAAATGCAGCTATAGGACTAGCTCCTTGGCGATTAGTAGTCATAGCAATCCTAGTTTTACTTTTTAGGCGATTACCTGTGGTAGTTTTATTAAAACCTGTTATGCCTGCCATGAAAACATATCGTGAAGCCGTTTTCAGTGGCTGGTTCGGTCCTATGGGCGTTGGTGCCGTCTTTCTATCCATTATTGCGAAGGAAGAACTAGAACATGCTTATGAGGGGAAAGAAAAACCTGTATCTGTTGAGCTAATTGCTCCTGTTGTTCTCTTCATCGTCTTTTGTTCAGTTCTTGTTCACGGTACGACAATTCCTCTGTTTAAACTCGGCAAAAGAATAAGAACAAGAACGTTATCCATTTCGAGTATTAACTCCAGCCAAATGTTGAGACTTCCCAAATTTGGTCAGCAAGGGAATAAGCGACATCACCACGATGATTCACATGATGAAAGATGTAATATGACTGAATTAGAACGAAATACGCTTTACAATACTATTCAACATCCAACTAACCCAACGTTTGATATGCATACCAATAAAATACATCATGATTACGATGATTCAGATATTGCAGAAGAGGATCTATTGCCGGACGATTCTTCTGGTACATTACAGAACACGAGCCACATTGATAGCGTCCTACCAAAGGTTGTGATACCCGTTCCTGCAAGCGATGACCCGCGACGCGGAAGCTCTCAATCAGTAGACAGCACACAGCAAGCCATTCGATTCTTAGAACCTGTCAAGCCTCGTATCCAAAATCCACAAACTTCGAACGCAGAAAAGAACGAAATAAGTGTTTCTAGTTTGAAAAGCTGGTTATTAAGGCAGTCTGATTCAGAAGATGAGGGCAGTAGTAGTCGGGGCATTTTAAACTTGTTCCGAAAATCCAAAGACGTGCATAAAGATGAACAGCAACTACCAGTAACAGACTCGCATCAACAAGAGCTTGAAAACTTATTTCACCAACAATCAACACAGCAGCTACAGCCACAGCTTCAGCATCCACCTTCAATTAATCCTAATATAGAAGTATGGGAAGAAGGTAATGATATTGTTGTTGTTGATACAAACGAAAGTGAAGCAAAGCTCGTTCGCAAAAAAGAGCATCCAAACGATTGGAAGAACAAAGTGCACAAGAAAATCAAACAACTAGAAGCTGATACAAATGCCGAAAAGAGCTCCTCATCTAAAAGCTAATTTTATATAATAACATCTTGTATGTATATAATTATTATTACTGAATAAACTTGCATCATATACAAATAAGCACTATTAGGTTCCTTCACAGCAGCCTATTTTTCTAAAAGCTTTATTACAATAATATAAAAATTTAAAGTTTTGAAGACAGTTTCTGTAATCTTTCACGGATTAAAACAATCGGTTCTTGTTGTTGATACTTGTTGAGACTTCTCAAGAAGTTGTCTTTCACGTCACCAGTGACTAAAATTCCTCCATTATTAGATTACTGTGAACTATAATTATGTGTAAATATGTCTTTACCTGTTCCTTTACTTGCAATTTCTTCTAAAACATCCACTGCTGCAGTTCGAATAGCCGAATACTTCAAGTCATTTAAGGAGTTGAAAGACGCTTCCAGTAATACATTCAATACTTCAGTGCTACTTAAACCTGTGATAGTCGAGTTTTCCACGAAGGTCTTTATGCTTTGTAAAATAGCCAGTTGAACGTTCCATACATTACCAACAAGACATTGAGCCAGTATCTTAGCAATAATTGGCGTCTGTTCTTCATGACGAGGGAATGCTTTTGGTCTATAAGCAGAGACTAACGCTTTGAAAGCGTTGGCTTTTATCATAAGTAACAAAGGTTTAGCGTGATCTGCATCTTCATCTTCCATCGCTGCCGTTTCATCCATCTCACATAACTCTGTCAAAAAGTCTTGTTCGTTTTCTAATAAATCAATCGTGTCGCCAAACGCATTTGAGAAATTAACAAGAGATACCAATGCATGTCGCTGGTAAGTACGGTTCTTTCGCTTAGCTTCTCGCAACATAATTTTGGCCGCTTCGGGCACAGTCGGTCCACCTCCCTCTGCTGTACCAAGTGTCGACTTGACCGAGATACACAACTGAACAAATGCATCCAATACATGTTCTTTGCCATCCCAGGAACGCGTTGCTAATGTTGACACAAGAACAGGCAATATCCTGTTGGCATGTGACTGAACGCCTTTACCAGCTACCTTGCACATATCTGCAATAGTCAATGCAGCTGTTTGCTTGATCTTCCATGAAGAGGAAGACAATAAGCCTTGTGTGAATTCTAGGATCTCGTCAGCGTACAAAGTGACTTGACTACGTGTGCCTGAAGTGAGGTTTTCCCATGCTTGTTTCCAAAGCTTGTTCAGGTCAGCTTCAGGATCATGTTCACCAAAGAAAATAAGTGGGACAAGAACAGTTGCAATCGAGTTTGCTCTATCGGTAGCAAACCTGGTAATCTCTACAGCAGTAACAGCACTTCCAGCTTTAGCGTCCTCATCTATGTATATTTTAGTACGGTTAATACCAACAGTTAACAAGTAATGTTTGATTTTACCTTCTTCATCGATATATAACTTCTTCAAATGTTTGACTACGGAGACTAAACGGTCGTATGTTGCCAATTGACACACATAACCAATTGCTGTAGCGAATGATTTACGTATAACAGGGTTTTTGGATTTGATAGTACCACTCAGAGCTTTCAAGAAGGCATCAGCGTGAGGCGTGAAAACAGATCTTCGGCTCATAACCAAAGTCACTATAAATCTAGCACATCCAGCCTGTATATTGCAAGCGTTAGTTCAACGGAACACATTTTCACTTTTTTTTTTTTTTAGTGATTCATACCTTTGTAGGAAGACCAGTACCCTTTCTGACAATATGAAGAATACGAGGTGTCAGCTCTTCCATCACTTGTTCATCAATTTGATTGACACAATGCTCAATACCTTCCATCATTGGTGAGTTCTTTGCACCACTCAAACGAGCATTATCCAATTGTTCTTGAGAGATGTTATACTTATCTACGTGGAAGCTCAAATAATTCATTGCTTGTGGTTCAAGAGCTACATCATTTTAAAAAGTGAGCATTAAAATACAATATAGTGTCCCATGTAAAAACTTACATGATAAAGATTGAAGCAAAGTATCGATGAGTTCAGGAACGTACTTCTTTAAAAGAGCAGCGCCTGTTTTACAGACACGTAAAACTGCATCTAAACTAAACTTTTGTACATCTTCAGCATCAGAGACAATACCATGATGAAGTAAGAAAGGCATCACGATATCCATCACTTTGAGACCATCAGCCATGGCTACTACACTAGGGTCACAATAATGCACGGTCAATTTAGTCAGTGTACGACACGTTTGCGTAGCAGCTTGGCGTACAGAGTCTTTTATATCATCCAACGCGCGGAAACTCATTTGCCAGAGCTTTTCTAAATAGGGTTCAATTTGTGCTAATTGACGGCCAACCACCAAGTCAGTAATGGCGGCACATGAGGCTTCACGGATACGCCATTGACTATTTCCAAGACCGGCCAAGAGATCATCCATAATTTGATTAAAGTATGTGTCCACCGTTTTTTGATTGTCTTTCACCAAAGAGCGCCAGATAGATTTCATGGTTTGGTTCACACGGGGGTTGGGATCAAACTGGTAACGATACAACTTGGGGATTAAGCGTGGCAAATAGGGCTCCATTTCTTTCTCTGCAATCGCCATCAAGTTTTGGAAACCAAAAGCAGCACCACGACGAGATGTCCACATAGCATTATGATTGGCCAAGTTCATAAACTTGTAAATCAAATCAGGCTGGTTAAGTTCTGATGCCAAAGAGCACAGTTCTTTATAGGTTGTGATCGAGTTACCATCAGGTGTTTCTCCTAAAGCACCCTCTTCAAACAAGACGGTGTTGTCGGTGACAGATTGTGCTTGCAATTTTCGCCCCTCTGTAAATGTACCCACTAAAGAATAAAGCATGTCTTCCTTGATCTTAGCATCACCATATTCATACACAAGACCGAGACCCTTGGAGGCACATTCCTGGGTAAAGTCATCGCGGTCAGAAAGTAAACGAGAGAAACAAGCATGGATATTTCCCAAGTTCTTTTGAATGAGTTCTTGTCCTTTACCAAACTTAAGGATGGAAAGCAGCCAAATACAGGACGATTTGCGATACCACGATCGGTTACTAGCAACAAATTGACGGATCATCTTTTCAATAATATTTTGGAAATCATAGCTTGATGCGTTATTATTATCGTCCAAGAGTGGTATGGTACTTAAATCCTTGTATTTTTGCATTGCTTGTGATTCCCAACCAAAAGCAATCACAGACCAAGCTTCACCGCTTGCAAAATCGAGTTCTACCTGTTTGGCATCCGCTGTTACAAACAACGCATCCACGATGTGTTGAACCAGGTCATGTTGGGATGCCGTCATAAGAGGAATAGTTAAATGTCCCAAAGCCAACACAGCTTTTTCCTGTACTTTAGCTTCTTTACAAGAACTAGCCAACTTGCTTAATTTTTCAATCACATCCTCGTAAGATGTGTCGACGTCCATAGATCCATCCTTGCTTTTCTCGACAGAAAAGGGTAACAGGTGTGAGCGGCCAATTTCAGCCAATGCTTGGCAAGTAGCGATGGCAATTGTATAAAAGTAAGAGCCAGGCACACCATCCAAGAGGCGCACAAGATTTGTTGCACATCGTTGGTACAGGGCTTGATCGATGGTACGTTTACGATAGTAGCATCGACTGATCAAATAACCAATGCATAAGATGGATCCATGACGGCGGTCCAAGTCTTGCTGCTGCTGTTTGCCTTCGGGCGCTTCTAACGTATCACAGAAACCAGTCAAAAGTTGCTCGATTTCAGAAATAGGCACACTCTCGTTACTAGCGATGATACCAAAAATGTGAGACATGAGCGTGCGTGCATCCAATTTGTCTGAGAGAGACAACGATTTGAAGAATTGTAAACGGTCTTTGAAAGTGGTGGCAATAGAAGAAGGTCCCAAAGAAATAATCTCCAATAAACATTTGGCAGAAGTAGCGAGCAAAATTGAATCTGATGTATAGGGTCAGTTATATATATATATATATATATATATATGTATGTATGGTATAGGTTTACCTTTCAGTTCAGGATCTAAGCCGTTCTCAACAAATTCTAACCACCATCCAATCACTTGCTTTCCCTGTTCGCTATTCCACATCTCATCAACACTCTTTCTAAAATTAGACATAGTGGTAGGATCTTCAGAAATGCTGTTTTCAACCTTGTCTGTAACATATTGGTCAATGATGATATTAGTGGGGTTTACTTCTAAGATCCAGATCATGCGTAAGAAACGGAGGATTTCCGCGTATACTTCCACAGGGTAACCCCTTACTACTTTTGTCTTTGACAGCAGTGTGAAATTCTCATCGGGTCGATGATGGTATATATAACGGACAAGATCGGCGAACTTGGGCAATTCAGTGTGTGGAATAACATCCACATTTTCTACAAGGCCATACTTGTTACGTACAAAAGGAACCAAGCCACGTTGTGCTTCTTCCTTTACATCCAACTTGACGACGGAGGATGATGTGCCTAAAAGACAGACATACCTTGCAAAGACGGATGAGAATGGGTAGGTGGCATTTGCGTATTTTAAAGCCATATATCGACAGTAAGGATCACTCTAATAGAAAGAAAGAAGGATTAGAAACGGATTAAAAAAAAAAAAAAAAGAATAGGTCGCCTACTTTCTGAACGGATTTCAAGATAATTCCTTGAACCTCTTCATAGATAGGCGAATCAGAAGGCAAATCTACATATATCTCCATCATAGATGATAGGGCATCTTGAACATAGCTTCTAACATTTTTTTGCTCCTTTTCAAGGTTATCAAAGAATAAAGATAAGATTTGAGTGTCTGACAATCCAACCTTGGGCACTAGTTTCAAGGATTAATCTCATTTGTAAGCTTTCGCAATGTTTGCTTTACCTTTTTTAGCTATAAGACCACATGCGACATAGGCATATCCTTTGATACTCTCACCATCATAACCTTGTGTCTCTTCGTTTTGATTAATGTACTTGAGCAAACCAGAAATGATGACAGGTGCCACTGGTCCAATATTCGATTCTGTGCTCTAAAGAAAAGTCAATCACTTGAAAATAAAAAAAAAAAAACTCATCTTCTATCTTTATGTCTGTACCATTCTAGCACACCATTGTAAGAAAGACATGGCTGATCTTTGAAGCTTTATGTTGGTCTCCTCCCCATAAATACCATCAAAAATAACTTGAATCATGGACGTGACCTTATTTGTAGCAGCAATCGATTTCGACAAGTACTGAAGTACACGTAATTTAACCGAATTAGGTGCTGGTGATCTTCCATCTTTCCCATTCATCTTTGCTGTAGGTTTGCTTCCAAGATACAACTTATAAAGTGACTGAATAGTGGTTGCGTCTTCATAATCGACATTACCCGTCCATCGTCGCATACCATCCTCACATGCTGAAGTCACTTGCTGGTTAGGATCGCATACACCTGCCACTAGTAAGGGCAGTCGCTCGCTGTCCGTAAAAATGGGTGTCAAAATGAATTGCATAATACCCAACTTTGCATCCCGGAGTTTCGCTGTTGTCCACTGTATTTTCCCTTTGTTCGTTACTTCTTCTACGGCAAGAGGACTGAGCCCAGGATACTTGGGTGCCTTACTCTCCTCTCCTTGCTGTTCTGACAATTCTCTGGCTGTTAAAGGTTGGTATAACATCACATCCAAAAAAAAACTTAAAATAATTGGAATATCTTGAGGATTTTCGTCGAAATGAAATACCTCTTTTCTAGCTGATACTTGTTTTCCTGGATCCATTTTCCACTTACAAAGTACCTAAGGAAGATTTTCGGTTAGATAAAGAAGAACACACACACACACAAAAGAGGGCAATTTACAGGCAATATCATATGAAGCAAAAGAATACGTTGCTGTTGAGGCCTCGTGTGAATGCCTTTCAAAAATTCGGGTAATCGACTGGCTGTTTCTTCTGCTGTCAGTCGACTGGTTGCCATTTCGAGATAGATTAAGGTGAAGTTTTTGACAAAGTTGGAAATGGTAGGATCAACAAATTGTTGCAGTAAAGCTTCAAAAGGTAGTTTGATATTGGCATTCGCTTTTACTCGTTTATTGACATGAGATAGGATCTCCATAACTTTCTTTTTAGTGTCAGGATTTGTACTTGCTAGCTTGAGCAAAACTGGAGGAAGAAACACTTGGATCGTTTTTTCCAGCTGTGCATCAGTATTACACATGGCAAGCTTTAACTCGACATTTTCTACTCTCCCAAAAAAAAAAAAAAAATGGGTGAGGGTATAGCCCCTCTCCCCTTCTTTTTGAATTATACCTAATAGTTGTATTTCATTACTCATTCTGCCCTGAATAAAATAAACAAAAAAGAAAACGAAAGGGGGAAAAAAATAATATTTTAAATTGCATTACTGAACTCAACGACGCGCGGACTCTGTAAGCTTACGCGTACTTCAAATTGAACATTTTTGCATTGAAACAAGTGTCTAAATATTTATTATTATAACTAGAAATTGGCAGTAGAAGATGAAGCTTGATTCTTTATTACATCTTCTAAACTTACATGGTTAGATAACGCATGCGCTACACTTTCGTCAACAGGTATCATTGATTTGCGTCTAAATTGCTGGAATTGCTGTGGAGCTGGATCAAATTGTTGCTATTGAAATGACTTTTTGTTAGTATTCCATCATGCATGCGTTCTTCTATTTTACCATATCCGGATGAATGTCGTCTTGGTGCTCTTCTTGGTCTGCGTCTGTGGTTTCTTCATCCGTCATTATATCAAAGTCTTGTTCATCGTCTTCATAGTAATCATCTTCAAAGTCGGATCGTAAGGGGAAAGTGTATTCTTCAGTCTGGAAATTGTCTATTGATTCTGTTATGGTGACAGTAGTTCCTGATACTTTACGCTGTAATATTTTCCAATTCTCTTCTCTTTCTCTTTGTCTTTTTCTTTCCCTATGAAGAGTCAGTCAGTATTTCTCTTTATTTAAGTTAGTTATTACATTAGTTTGCGATATTTGTATTGATTGGCGCATTCATTAAATAAGTCAGGGTTGATATCCATAAATAAATTCAATGCATTATATATCAAACTTAAGATTGTTCTATTATACTGTCGTGAGTATTCAATCCTAGTAAATTCGTATGCATAGTTTTACTTGTTCCAATGGAGTTTCGAGGCCTTGTATAAAGTTGGAAATATGACAGGCATAATAGTAGTCATATTTTCAGCCATCAAACTGACAATGTATTCATTATTCCAAAAATACAAAGCTCTTTCTGCCACTTGAAAATGCGTATTCGATACACATTGACCTAGTTTAACAAATAGAGGCACCATAATGTGTTGAAATTCTGTATTGTCCACCACATCCAATACTTCTTCCAGTTCATTCAAAAACATGATTTCTTTAGGGCTATTCACTTTAGGCCAATACTTTAAGAGGCCCATAATAAGTTCTGGTGCTAATGAATGACTCTTTTCCAAGAATTGAACAACACAATACGCAAGTTGAGGGTGATATAATACAAGTGACTTTGCTTTATGAAGTGGAATAAGTGCACGTCTAAAGAATTGAACATGTTCCTCCTTTAATGGGAGTGCAAAGCCATTGATGATACTTCCAAGGATTTCCAAAAGTTCAGCAATACCATTATGTCTTTCTGTTTCGTAAATGAACTGGAAAAATATATTACTGATAGTTCTACGAATAAATGCACGCAAATTAAGAAATTTGCCATAAATACGATGAAGTGTTGTTTTGAGAAAATCTCTTTCTCTTGGGTCTTCACTATCGAATAATTCCAATAACTAAAAAAGCAGTAAGTTTAGTTTATTTTTCTCCTTTTTTCTTTTTCTTCTTCCTATATTACTTGCAGGATGAATCTTTGGTCAATATATCTTTTTCCAAAGATTATATCGAAATCAGGAGCTTCTAAAAACCTTAAAAAGAATTCATATACAATTTGTAAATGAGGCCAGGCTAACTCTAAAACAGGCTCATCTTCTTCAGGGTCAAAAGCATCTCCACTTGGATTTACTTGAGGAGGAATAGTACGAAACAAATTAGCAGCAAACTAAAAAAAAAAAAAAAAAAAAAAAAAAAATACTATAAGAGTGATATCCCTCCTTCCCCTCTTTTTTTTTTTAGTATTTACCATTTTCACTATTTCTGGATAAGGTGCTTCTGAAGTGAGGGTACCAATATGACTGCCAACATATTCAAGTAGTTCTTGTAACGTTTGTCTTTTGATCTCTTTTTCTTGTAATTCAGCTGAAGGATCTGAAAAGTCACAAATAACCATACATTGACGTATCTTTCTTATAAACAACTCTTGTCGTAATTGCGGTGGGATTTCTATACAGAAAGTTTTCTTTTCTTTTAAAAAAAACAAGCTCTATTGCTCTAATATTCATGCTAACCATAAAACCCTGGTGTTCTCTCGAGAAAAACTTTTTCTTTAGAATAAAAGCGAGAGGACTTTTGTCGTAGAGGAGACTTATTGATTATCGCAGTTACTGGAGCATTCTTTAAACGATTAATAACTCCAGCTTTTGGTAAATCTCGTTCAGCTTTGTGAGAAGTTGGCGAACGAAGCTCCTGTTGTTGTTGAGGTGAACTCTAATAAACCATTTATCATCAATACTCAAAACACAAAACACAAAGTGAAAAAAAAAAAAAACTCTTTCTTACATCTCCTGTCCACCCTTTCATTATTATTATTTTTTTTTAAGAGGGAAAAAAAGAAAGATTCTATGCACTATTTGAAATTTAATGCCGCCAACAATAGTGGTCATTTTAAGACGACGCAGGGACCCAAAAGGGAAAAAGATCGTTTTTACTAAAATAGCCTGTTTTATTTTAATAGAGAGAATTGTGCCTGCAATACAATGAATATAGAGTAATAAATAATTAAATAATAATAATGAAAAGGAGAAAAAGAAGGGTATATTGTTGTCTTAATGAGATGCCTTTTAAGAAATACCTGCAGCAGTAGAAGCAACGTTTTGATTGGCTGACTGATTAGGTAATGATGATCTTCTGCTACTATTATGATTTTCTTCTTCATCTAGAACAGTCTGTGAATAGAGGCTTGATTGCCATCTTTCAATATGTGATAAATCGATTTCTCCTGGCTGATTGTCATTTTCTAGACATTCGATCTGTGATTCAGGCTCCAAGTTACCACTGGGCGTAGAATTGGGTTTGGTATTAGGTCTAGTGATAGACTGAATTCGGGTTAAATCTACTCCACTTGAACTTATCGAGCGCCAATGTTTTTGTCGAAGTTCACGAATTGCTTTTGTTACGTCAGAGTCATAACCAACCAATACGACAAAAAAGATGTTTATAATCGGCCATAATAACATGAGTGCTGGTGTATTTGTTTTCTATATAACAATAAGTTTAATATAACAAAACTACAATATAAAAGATATTGACTTATTACCGTGATAATACATATAGCAGATATTAGATTGACAATAGTTAAAACAACCGTTCTTAGAACATTTTGACAGATGACAGATGTATATAACACTGTATTCACTTTCATTCGATCTGATAAAAGTGCCCGGATATGACTAATCAAAATGACTGAGATCATAATGGTTACATAAAGATCGATTAGTGTATCATATAATGTATACACAGGCCCCCACTAAATTACAGATAATTAATATTTTAGACAGCTATATTTTTAAATAAAAAGAAGCTTACGAATTCTTCATCTCTGTATTCACAAGTACCGTCATCATATATAGTGACATTGATCAAAGCGACATCAACAATACCAATAAGAAAACGTAAAACTGTAAGTGCAGTATGAAAAATATTGCCTCGTTTTTTCCAATGAATAGGAACAATAGATTGTACTCGAGTGACTAATATATGGTTACCAGCTGTCATTGCTAATTGATAAAATAGATCAGCTGCTCGGCCTGTTGCATAGCAGCTCGTTCCAATACTATATGAAAAAAAAAAAAGTCAGTATCTATGGTAACCGTTAAATTAGATAATATATCTTACTCTGAATGAAAAGATAAAAAGGCAATAGATTTAATGGCCATAAATATACCAAGTAGAAATTTTGCTACTCTAATATTGGTATTCTTATCTCTCTTCCTGAATAAACATCGCACAGCTAATTCACATGATACACCAGTGGCTGCACCTTGTAGAGCCATTGTGGCAACAATGACAGGCGTTGACATATATTTAAATTTAAGGGACTATAACTTTATTATAATTGTATTAGATCAAAAAGAGAAAGAAGAGAAGAAAAAAAAAAAAAGAAGAAATGTCTCATATTTTTTTTTTTTTTGAGGGGAAAATCCAGCCAATGCTGGGGTTTATTGGAGCAATGGCTGAGGTTGAACCGGGGATAATAGGATGTAAAAGAGAGAGAAAAGACAGAGATCTTTCTTATACAAATGAAAACCTACCCAATTAATCTATAATTTTTTATGATATGCATGTGTGCGTGTAAATGATGTTACCCACACCACATGGACTCACGTTTCAAGTATATATGGGGAAATAGTCAACGCATGAATACACTATACTTACTACTACCTCTTTATCTTTAATTACATCTATATAGTTATTCTGAGAAGAAGTGTGGCAATAAACGATTTGATTGAACAGATTATTCTGTGATTTATTGGCAAAAAGAAATGTATAACCTTAAAATAGCACTTATTTAGGTTTATTATATTGGTACGAACCGGGATATACCGTTTACTTGTAACCGTTCACACTTACTAGAAATGACTATTACGTAATGTACCACGACAACAAGCTTGCCTCTATATTTTTTTTTTTTTTTGATATGCATTTGAGAAGTATATTTTAAATAGAGATAGATTACGTTAACTATACCCCCAGACGGTACTATAGCGAAGGGATGAAAGCTGCTGAGACTGTTGTTGAGTTTGATAACCAGCAATATACTTAGAGCGAGATTGTCATATATGATAGACTGCCTTAAACAGTCTTAACAAGATTACCTTATTATGCATATGAAAGCACTTCGGTCTGTAATTGACGGTCATGAGCGAGTATTGATCTTGAGACAATACATTACTAGTTTTCATATAGATATGTCAGCTTATGAACAACCAGATTTCGCTCTGATCATCTTTGCTATATACCGACTCCGATCACTTGAATAGCCATATTGTTGTATCAAAGTGCAAATGCCAATCAAATTATACATATTTTCCAACATAGCATCACATATGCTCGATGCTTCCCTTGAATAGTTTCTTAAAAAATTCCTTAATTAAACGCTCTTTGTTGTAGATATCATACTCCATAGGGTCTACATATCGCGCATTTCACTGTTACCGGAGAGAATAGCTTATATAAAAGCATTTATAGCAGCACTTGTCCTGTTATTTTAATGGCAACTCAACTAAACAAAGACGATAAACTCGAGATATTCCTCCTTACTTTATCAAACTGGTATCACTACGCTTCCTACGTGTGATTCACTTGTAGGTGATTTGAACCATTGTTTCAAACAAGTATTACAAGTATTATTTGGACTCCTATATCGGTCTAAAAAAAAACATTTTTCTAATATAACTTTAAAGTTTTTTTTTTTTATATATATATTTCCATGAGATGCTGCAGTAAGTAGTTAATATAGGGATAAGTATAATACAGCCAAGTTGAATAGAGCCTATTACTATGGAATAATTTTGTTCTATGATTAAATTAGAAAAAGGATCCACAATAATAAGGGACAATCTGTCCTACCTTAATAAACACGGCAAAAATTATAAGATCGACGGAGATTGCCAAAAAGCTAAAACGCGTCTTTATAACACCGACTGATGAATGGCCAATAAAAGAAGCCTGGATGTACTTTTTTTGTCTTTTGCTTAAGCGCACAGATAGCATGATAACATGCCGAAATATATCATGGAAGCATAAAAAAGACATTCTTTACCAATCGAGAAAACACCGAGTCATATCATGTATTATGTTTCTTTCATGGATAACGGGATTGAAGTGGTGAATATATTGTAAACGAGACTGTTTCCCTTCTTTCAACTTTCATAATGTATCTGAATAACTATCGTATAAGATCCATGTAGCTATGATGCTCTCGTACACGCTAATAGTGCACTACAGGAAGAGTTCGAGACATGGATATGCTTTCTTTCATTAATGCTGCCGTAACCACGATTGATAGTAATTTGTATTGCTGTGTATCCACCATACATCACTGTAGTTAAAACCTAAACTAATACTAAACTTTCAAAAATAACTCTATCAGCAAGACTAGCATATCTGTCTGCTGTTTATTTTGTACTAGCTGCAATTCTCTATAGTGCATAAAGGAATTAATGGGGCAGCTGTATTGTCTTGGAAGAGTCAAATTTAGTATGTTGACGTTTTATATAAGTTAAAGCTTATTCTTAAGTCCCACATCATGTATGTAAATATAAGTTATGGGTGAATGTTGTGCTATATACACATTGCTTTTCTTTGAGCACAAATTTAGCAAGCCTGGGAGAAAAGTTAATTCTCTCAACACAAGTGTACATAGAATACATTTCATAATAGATATTAATATTATAAGTAGGTTCCTAATGACGTCTAATGCCCCCCCCCCTAACACACACACACACACACACTCTCTCTCTCTCTCTCTCTCTGTTTACATTATCAAAGCAATACATATTATTTATTTCTTGGGTTCATCTACTTTAGCTTCTATACGTTTTTCAAGTACTTTATCAACTAATCCAAAATTCATAGCTTCTTCTGCTGTCATGAAATAATCTCTTTCCACCATTTTTTCTATATTGTCATGTTAATATTTTATCCATCTTGTGTATTCGTACTTTACCAATAGTTTCCAGATCGCGAATACCTGTATGTTTTTGGTAAATTCTATTTAGTTTCTCTCTAACGCGAAGAATTTCACGAGCATGAATGGCTATGTCAGAGGCTTGGCCTGATGCACCACCCGAGGGTTGATGAATCATAATCGATGCATTTGGTAAAGCAAATCTTTTACCTGGCTCACCTATACAATTTCTTTCCATTTTAAATCACCCTGCTTTTATTCTTTATTGTTTTGTTACCTGAAGCAAGTAAAAGGGAGGCCATTGAACACGCTTGTCCATTACATAATGTGGATACAGGGGATTGAATATATTGCATCTATATGTTTGTCAAGTATATAAGCTTCTTTTCTATTTCTCGATAGAAAAAAAAAAAAAAAAAAAGACTTACAGTATCGTAAATGGCCATACCAGCTGTTACACTACCTCCAGGTGAATTGATGTATAGACTAATTTGTTTTTCTGTACTTTCTGCTTCTAAAAATAAGAGTTGAGCAACAATGACAGCAGCAACATTATCATTAACCTAAGGACATTAGATACATTTGGTTTTCCAGGTTGTGTTTCTTGACACACTTACAGGTCCATTTAAACAAATAATACGTTCTTTAAGCAAGCGAGAAAAGATGTCATAAGATCTTTCGCCGCGGCCCTATAAAGTTGGTGAATAAAAACAGACAGGTATTTTCTCGTGTTGAACCTACTGTTTGTTCAACTACCATAGGAATAAGAGATTGGGCGTAAGGTGATTCTGACCAAGAACTAATAACATTGCTATTATTGTTATAGGTAAAAAAAGACTAAGAAATACTCAGTAAAGATTAACTGTGAAGTTGCTGTTCTTCTATTTACTCTGTTATTAGAACGATATAAAGAAGGAAGTGATTTCTTGAGAATATTTGTGAGCATTAGTAAAAGAAGAGCAAAAAAGTGAAAGTTTGCATTTTACCCACTCCCAGCAAAGTCCCTTCCTTGTTTTTATTGGACAAGGTAGATATATGCATAGATTTTATTGGATCAAAAGTCAATTGATAGATATGTATATACAAAATGGATGATTATTAGGGTTATAGTTATTAGATAAAGTTGAATTCGTCTTCTTCTTCAATTGTGCATCTCCTTCTCCTTGTCCACTCTGTTAGCATCTCATCTTCCCATTCTTCTTTCTGCACTTGATGGTTCAGATACCTATTCGCTGTAAGTTGATCGGGCACTTCACCCCATTTTAAAGAGCCCCAATCTGCGTTCCATGTGTTTATAACAGACCTACGTATGACGTGTTAAACTTTCTCTCTATGATCTGCATTTCCTTACTCGTCATGTAGCCATATTCCACTTTGTTTTTGAAGTTGAAGAACTTTATATTTATTTTCTAAAATAGCTGCCTTCTCTATAATCTTTTCTATGTCCATATTCTGTGGTATACGTGTTATTAATGAATGCACCAAGTCTTTCTCTGATTTTAGTATTTCCTTTTTCCGTAATAAAATGATCTATGAAAATAGAGAATGTTTAGTCAAGGGATTATTAATACATAATCATCATCATCATTTTACTGCACTGGCCACATAAACCGGCATAACTGCATGGCTCGCGATAAACAAATCAAATAGTCGAACTACTTTATCATAATCCTCAAAATCATGACTAAACCATGTCAAAATCCAACTTAACGCAAAATAAGGCATAATATTAGCTCTAGTTCCAATTGAATTTAGTCTGCTGCACTTTTTTTTTTTTTTTGCAGATAAGTTTCTATTGGCTGACCTTTCAAGAAATAAAGTCAATTCTGAGTCTTCGTATTCAATAATTGAGCTCATTAATCTAAGTTGTTTTGATACTGGATCAAACGAATCTAACATGGCGTCTCTAATAAAGAATAATGCAACATTCTCTGCTGCGGGTATGGCTGCTTTTTTACCAAGGACTAATAAGAAACAAGTGCAAATATCATGGAATCCCTACGTATTCAAGATAAGTAAAGTGGATAACCCTGACACTTTGAATCTTTACTTGGTAATACTTCAAATTAGGATTCCTCCATAATATTTCCACAATCATACAATGTAACTCTTGCTGTTTATGCGCTTTAATAATAGGCGTAATATCTTTCAAAAAGGCCATTAATTGAGCAAAAGAACTTTCAAATCTTTTTTTTTTTTTTTGATCTTTACCTTGAGGATAGTAGTACAATGACCTCTCGACATCTTTTGTGATTTGTACTGGATCAGCCAAGTCCTTCTCTATCAAATAATTCCCTTAACATTACTCTTCTAACTCTACATTGTTTTTATTTACCACTGCCTTTTTCAGCTAGATAATTCCCATGATGTGTATGTAATAAAATCGGCCTTAAACAGCAAAGTGTGAACATCATTATTTTATCAATCATAAAGGATATTGTCTTTACGAACCTACCAAACATATTTTCTCAAGTTATCATTAACAAAGCCTTCGGGACATTTTGCTAATCCTTTCAATGCGTCGAGATCATTGTTTGCCATTGCATCTAAAATATCTTCCGTTTGCTGAACTCGACGCATGCTCCTTGCTATAATGAAATACATGAATGACAATAAAACAAACATAAAATATTATTGCTTACCAACTGACATCTTACTTCCCATCCTTAGTCCATACATGCAGAAACAAAATATAAAATAAAAAACAAAAAGAGAATAAAATGCAGCTTTTTCTAAACTCCTTCAATTAAAAAAAAAAAAGAGTAGTAGTAGTGTGGATCAAAATTTTTATTTCAAGAAAATACATGCTTGTTGGCTAAAAAATATTCTTCAATTGTTTCAGGATTTCTTTCAAGCAGAATTTCAATAGCAGGATTAACTCTAGCACAAGGGTCATTTTCCAAATTGTCACAAAAATCAAGTGCTGCTAAATGATTATTTCTTGCTCTCAAAAACTTGTAAAACGCCAAGTGAGATAATTGCTGGTACTTGATTTCCTTGCCCAAAATATTCGAAAAAACATTCGCAATATGTTGATACGTAACTACTTGTCCTGTCAAATTATAGACTGCATCACCATGTTTTTCAATTTCTTCACTCAATACTACAGCAGCAATAGCACCTATATCATTTGTTGAAATCATACCAAATCTATCCTCCGCATCTATATTAAACACAATACGTTGATGATCCTTGATCGAATCTGCCTGTCTCAAGATATTGGACATAAAACGGGAAGGCCTCAAACTGACAAATGTACCACTACGGCGATCACCCATCTCTTCATAGATAGCACGTTCGACAAAATATTCAGAAGCACCAATGTAACTTGTACGATACCCATAGTTTACCATAAACGCTGAAATATTGACTATTTGTTTGATACCAGCTTCATAAGCGCATTGGGCAATAGCTGTTCTCAATTTAATACCTTCACCTATGTTTTGTGTAACCAATTGAGGGTCACCGATCAATAAGAAGAGACGCGTATGGCCGATTAAATGCGTCCTGAGTTTCTCTAAATCACGATAGTCGCCTTCAATAGTTCGAATGAGTTCACTTGAGGGAAAGAGGGAGGGTACCTTACTAGCATCACGAGTATAGATAGTAATAGGAATCTTCTTGTCCAAAAGATCTTGAGCACACTTTACACCAATATTACCAGTGCCTCCAATTAAAAAAACGCGTTCAACAGTCATTATGAAAATAATTTCAAAGAAGAGACAAACACAATCGATCAGTTAGTTGTATATATATATATATATATATAAGTCAAGAGGAGCGCGCAAGTTCGCCCTTCAAGTAATACTATCATAGAGCACTCGAAAAAAAAAATACAAGCGCGCTAATTCGCTGAATTTCTAAATTAAGATGATCATCCACGTAAGTGTTTGTAAAATGTGGGCACCTTCATTGTAGGAGTATCGGTTCGGTTGATTTTATGGCCCGATGGAGTGCTTTTTATCCGTTTTTTTTTTTTTTTTTTTTTGTGTTCTATTGAAATTTGTTCATGGCTTTAACAAATCGAAACTTAAGGATGTCGTCAAGGTTTACCCAACTCAACAGCCTCATTCAGAGGCATGAAATTTAATAGTAGGCTCGCATTAGAGTCTTGATCGAAAATTGGGGCCTTTCTATGAATTCCAGAAAAAAAGGGCAGATGCTCTTTTGACATAAAATTGGTACAGAAACAGTCGTATCTTTCGCCCCTTATTGTTAAACTTCAGGAAGGAATGCTAAATCTGAAGGACTGTTATACTTACTGATTTTTAGCGCCAGTATAACTGGTTTTAAAATAGAATATCGTCGACAACACTGCTTTTAGGACCCATGGTTATAAGTTTAAGGCAAAAGTACAATAACATCCAAAAGACTGAAGTATCGTTTTAAATGCAAGAGTCAACAATTTATTAAAATCATTATTTGGTAGCATTATAAAGACAAAAGTTTTTATTAGGAGAGAGTATGAAGTGTGACGCTTTGACTTTTATTGGAAATATAAGAAGTGAAGTCCATCAATGTACCAAAACCTGGCTAGTAGTCAAGTGATATGGCAAAGGGTGCTTTAGCGAGAGAAGCGTCTTATTTCCAGATTACCCAGGAATTGTTCAAGGGATGTTACATCTAGAAACCCTATATATATAAGTTAGTGCTATATATACAAGTTAATAGATAATTTGTTTTAAATAAAATATGACCCGTTTCTCTCAACTAAAGCATTTGCGCCATTCACCAACAGTCACCAAGATTTAAGTACATAAATAGAGCACCTCTGGATGAAGGGAAGATAAACAATAGCAGCATACTTCAACCATTAGAGTCAATTGTATATGGAGAAGATCAAATAAGTTTTGCATTAGAGAGAATCAAACATATAAATAAGACATTGAGTAGGGCGCCAAGTAAGTATATCATAAGAGGGTAGAAGCAAGCACCAATTTAGTATATATTTGAAGATGTTATGATGAATACAGCAGGTACAAGCAGAGAGTATTTTTGCTTTGATGATCATTTTTAAGAGAGCATAAAGAGTTAGCTTGGCTTCTTTGTGAGGTAAGAGAAACAAGAGAGCTTTGATTTGACCATATTTAAAATCGAGTGATATTATTGCTGGAATAAAAGAGTAAAGAGAAAAGAAGAAAAGTGAGAGAAACTGCTCTTTTTTATACAATTTTGCCCCTTGATCGTTTTGGATTTAATCACTAATTTACAATCTGCATGAATGTAGCTGCCAATGACCAATCATTTTCCATGAAAAAAACACTTTGTTTATCCATAAACAAAAGATTGTATAAGGAGTTGTATATATATCATAAGCTCAATAATATTCACACGTGAATACATGATAAAATAGATGTAGCAATGTAGTAACATAATTGTTATAATAGGTATGTTTGTTTAGTTTTGAACTGTAAACCTCTTGATGTGCAAATATATAGGCAACTGTCAAATGTCTTTTTTTGTATAAAGTTATATACATACATCGGTCTTATTTTATTTTTGTATAAAATCAAATAATCTAATAGTCTTTGCCTCTTCTAGCAATGGGCTTTGCGCGGTTGTCAGCAAACAAATATTTGGTTACCTTTTCAATACCGTACGCAATACCAAAATCAAGAATCATACAAAGTGTCAATTTATAACGGAACTATAAAATAAAATTTGATAAATTGCTTTGATTGAATAATAACGCGGTGTAACTTACTGTGCCAGGGAATCGAACAAGTTTAAGTTGATCGTTGACTTCAGGCCACATTTCAGTGGCACCAGCTAAAGCAATACCACCAACTGACATCAAACCGTAATACAACGCCTTATTGTCTTGAATACGTTCACGGAAGGGGTAGCCTTGATAGTTGATAGCAAAGGTAGAAACTTGCATAGACAGTTGGATAAGATAGACAGCGCTGTTCAATAAACTAGGCTCAAATTCACCTTCCAAATCAACTTCCTTTGGTCTATATACATACATTGTTAGCTATCGTTCATCTCCACTACAAAAACTTACGGTTCAAGGGATTTAGCAAGAGCATTGATGTATACCAAAGATACAATATGAATAGTAAATTGACCCAAGACAGAGAGAATGATATAAGGGTTGAAGATGTTAGGCTGAGGTCTTTCTTTGGATAATTTTTGAAGAGGTTTGCCTCTAGAGATACAAAGGAAACAAACAGCCATTAACATACCAGAAATAGTCACTTGAAGATCACCGAATTTAATACCATCGAGATATAAGACAGATAAACTGTAAGCAGAAATCAAACAATTCAAAGCCAAAATCTTGTACATTTGAATAGTAGCAACTAAAGTACAACGACCCTGGCGGATAATATTGTTGATGGAAGTGACATTACGAAGTTTGGAAGTGAAAGGAGCAGCAACTGAAGCATCACCGAACTTAATAGTAGGAGGTTCTTCCATATCCATACCTTCCATCATCTTTTGAGTAGCTTCTTCAATCTTCTTCTTTTGTTCTAACTGTCTTTGTTGAGCAGGAGTTAGGTTTTGATTTTGACGTTGATTCTGAGCAGCAAATTCAGGGAAAAGATGAGCAATAGCAGGAGGAGGGGGAGGAGGTGGTTGGTTGAAACGGGCTGCAATACTCTTTTGTTGTTCATACATAGCCTTCATGCGTTCGATTCTTTGTTTTTCAGCAATCTTTTGAAGATCTTCGGGAGTACCATCCAAAAGTGCAACACCAATATGTGCTTGCTTCAAAGCACCAACATCGTTGGTACCATCACCTGCCATCAAAGTGGTGTATCCAAGATCCTTTAATCCAGTCAAGAGGTATTCCTTTTGAGAAGGAGAAACACGAGCATAAACCCAAGTATGTTCAAGTATTTGGTTCATATTGTTCTTATAAAGCATGAATTGTGACATGGCTGAGCCAGTTAAACAAAGATCATATTTGTCCAAAAGTGCTTTATCCAAAGGCTCCTTAGGGTCAACTTCAACTCGATAGTTTTCATCAATAGAGTGGAATACAACCATGCCGTCCTTTCTAGTTTCGTCTCTGTCGACAATTAAAACTTCACGTTCAACGATAGCTACATCACGAGCAACAGCACAAGCAGTCAATGGGTTATCGCCGGTAATCATAATACAGCGATGGGATGATTCATTCAATTCCTTCAAAGCTTCGATAGCGTCTTCTTTAAGAGGACAAGTAAAAACAATGAAACCAGCAAAAATGAGGTCAGATTCGACAGATTCACGAGGAAGGTCGTTGATTTGGTTAGTGCTCAAGTGTTGATCTAGCATTTTGTAGCCCAAAGCCAAGACACGACTACCCTTTCTAGTAAAGTGTCTATAGGTATCAACATATCCTTCAGGAACCTTAGTGTACATAGTCTTTAAAGTTTCAGGAGCACCCTTGACAGAAATGAAAGTCTTTTGTCCTTGGATAGAGGGGTGAACTAAAGTTGACACAGATGATTGACGCTTTAAAGCTGAAGAGAATTGATAACGACGACGGATTTGGATATTTTGTCCTCTCTTTTCATCTTTAGGTGTGACGGTATCCTTAGCTCCCAAATCCCAATTTAAGGCCTTGAGAGTCTCCTTTTCCATAGGGTCACCAACAATACCATCTTCGAGTTGAACCAATGCGTGAGCACTAGCTAAAACCCATTTTGTCGCATCAGGGACTTCGGTAGCTTTGGCAAGTTCAGTATGAGACTTCCTGTCACTATAGTTGACAGTATGTGAGAAAAAAAATGTTTAGAGTACTAATACACTTACTCAGCATATGCAACGCCTTCAAAAACAAGATCTTCACCAGTTAAAGTACCGGTTTTATCAAAACAACAAACATCAACACGACCAGCATAAGGAATACGGAAAGGCTCGGTACAGTAAATGGCAAACTTGGAAAGAGCCACCAAACTACTGTTGACTGCCAAACTCAATTCCATAGGCAATTCTGGAGGGACAACGGAGGTGATGATCAAAATACAATCCAATAAAAGTTTGAACTTCTTTCGGTCATTTTCAATACCCTTCTTCCAGACATAAGCAGAGGCGGCAATAGCAAAAACAAGCAAGAAAAGGATGAACAATAAGGCCTCGAAGTTGTTGGCAGAGACACGTTCAGTAGAGAAAATCATTGTACGAACAAGTTCACCTTGAGAAGTGCCAAATCCTGTTCTAGCAACAACACAAACGCAACCACCGTCTGGGGGTGCTTCATTGTTAGGTGTCGTAACTTGAAGGACCTTAGTACCACCATAAAGTACATTTAACTTATCAACAACATTCATATCAAATTCTTCCTCTGGATCTCTAAGAGCAATTGATTCCTACATAACATACAGTGAATTCTAAAATAACCGAAAAAAAAAGTTCCTCAGCTTACCTTAAGCAAAGGAGTCGATTCACCAGAAAGCATAGCTTCATTAACAATGCAGGAGCCGTCAGCAATAACCAAATCACAAGGAACACCTTGATCTTCCTTTGTACGAACAATAGAAACTACATCACCAGGTAATAGCTCATCGCTTTGAATTTCAACCCATTTTCTTTCTCTCTTTACATAGATTGGATAAGGCTTTTGATTCATACCGCGGAATTCGCCAATAGTTCGGAGACGTTGGTAGACAACAGTACATTCAAAAACAACCAACATGACGAGTGTGAATAAAGAATAATACCAGTATTCATCCAAACACCAAAGGCCAACGCAGAAGATCTGAAAAACAAAGAATGGAGCGACAGCATGTTCCTTGAATAATTCCATAAATGTGGGCAAGGGAATCTCGAATCTATACTCATGTAAAAAGTTAGTCAACCTTACTATTGCCTATTACTGTCAGTATACGTTACTTATTCAACCCATAAGTATGTGTAATGGAATCAATATCCTTCTTAGTGGACAAACCCTTAGTGCTTTGATAAGATCCAATAGTGTGGTTGAGATCAGAAGGGTACAGAAGTGTTTGAAAAGTCTTTTTGTTCTCATCATAAATGAATTTCTTTTGTTGAAACAAGAAGGAAATTTCGTCTTCATTTTCAAGTGTCTGAAATATGAAAAAAGTTAAGATTCTTAAATTGTACTGCGCTGATCTCCTATTTTTTTTGTTTTTACCTTTCTGTGTTCAAGAGGGATCAAAGCACCTTTGCCTTGGTAACGGAAAGGTACAATCTTGATGATGGTGGCTTTATGCACGTTGGGCTCCTATCGTATATTGTCAATCTCTACCGTCTAAGCTATACCCCGAAAAAAAAAAAAAAAAAAAAAAAAAAACGTACCTTAACACAGGTAAAAAGTGCGTTGATGTTTACATCCCATTGACAGACTAGAAACGTCATGATGTGTAAAGTTAAAATAACACCAAGAGCAACATATGTCCATTCTTCAGAACCAAGATAGATATCGTATTTAAAAAAGTAAACATAGGCGAAAACAGGGTAAAACATCCCTACAAATGGCCAAACATACAGATGCCAGCGTTTATCTAAAGGTCTTAACAAAGCAGCCGAAGCTACTCGTTCAGACTGAACAAGTGTTTGCGTCCTGATGAAAAACGTTAAAAAGCAAAACAGACAAATAGCAGCAGTGGATCTTACATGATGAAGAGCAAATACTGTTTACTTTAAATAATTAGTAAAAAAAAAAAAAGTAGATGAATATAAAAAAAGTACAATACTTAAATCGAATTCGCTGGAAGAAGGGTTTAAAGACCGCGTATAATCTTTACGCAACTTTTTTTTAACACGTAAAGCACTTCTATGGAACATTCTACATGGGCGCCAAAATAGCATTACATTATCATTGAAAAACATTTTTTAAGAGAGTTATGCAGATCCTATAAAATGTCCTTCTCTAAAAGGCAGGTTTAGTTTTTATCAAATTGCATGTACATGTCAAAAGGGAAGTTTATAATTAGATCAGTCATTGCAAGCAGTATATGCGCATTGACCACCAAAACTTAAAAAGTACAAATACCAAAGGAAGTATCGCTATCATACGAGAAGATGTGGCCAGAGTAATTGCATCAAAAAACGAATCTATCGCTATTATCGGTCTTTACTAGTCTATCACAAGTCCATTACACACAGATTTCTTTTGAATCTTTACTGCACAATATATGTGTTCTTTGTATATCTGACTCTTCCTAAGACAATGGGCCCTTTTTCTCACAATAATAAATCAACCGTCATAGAACAAAGGGACATAACAAAGACCACAATTTGGCAACATTTTTTATAAATAGGGGCAGTTATCTATTACGACACCTTTTTTTCGTTTACTTTTATTTTATGTATTTCATGCGAAAATAATTTTAACAAACATAGAAGAAGTACAACAAATATTCATTTGTGAAAAATATCAAAAACTGCTATTCATTTCCTAATCGGATCATTGAACCTGCCTTAAGCAACGATGGTTCTGCCAACATAGATCCCATTGTAGCAATAAAGTACTTCTTCGGTAGTCAGCAAAGAGACATCATGGCTTTGGATCTTTACGATGACGTGACGATTATTGAACTATATACAATCGCCAAGAATGAAACAGAAAAACACGCTGGTACCAGCGAGTCTTAGTTGAATGCTTTGACGACAATATGTTCTACTGCAGAAAAACAGTTTCAGAAAATAAAAACCGTTCTGAAAGATGAAATTCCTGAAACCAACAATACATTAATCAAGGTATCAATTACCATTCGAAGTTGAAAAGAAAATATAAAGATATCATCTTTAAAGATAAAAATAATCAGGCAACGGCACCTATGCAAAAGCCAGTAGACATCGAAATTATTGAGTCAACCTCTCAAGATTCACTTACCGCTGAAGAGGTAAAGTTTGTTGAAAACTTTATCTCAAAAAAAAAATGGCAAAATGTCGTGGAAGACTTGTTGGGAGACCGGGAACAAAGATAGTCTCTTCAAAAGATATGGGAACGAGGGGAATTTGCGTGTGATCTATTCGCGTGCAAAAAAAATAAAATTAAAGAACAGGTGAAGATGTTGTTAAGCGCTTAAGCGAGATAAGTCTCTCTTTTTTTTTTAGGGAAAGGCAGCGAGGCTGCCTTATAAGATTTGATTTTTTTCAGTAGTGTACAGCCAATAATGTAGATGAAAGATAAAGAAACTTTGTGTATTAAAAGTCACCATAGTCGAGCGAAAAAAAGCATGGATAGTATTTTACCAGGTTCAAATTAGCAGGTCTGAAAAGAAAGTAGATAAAGAATGGAGCCAGATAGACTGTTTAGTGGAGAAAGAGACTTAAAGTTTTCTCGGTTTGTGGACAGTAGATACAATTGTCGTATACCGGCCCTGATTTATAGTGCTGTTATATCTCTGTATCTATATTAAATATACAAAAGTCATATCATTGATGTTCATGAGTCTTTGATCGTAGTTTGAATTTGTTGTTATAGTAACAGTGAAATCAAAGCCTCAATTTTTTTTTTCTGGACAGGTGTCAATTTTTTTTTTTCCAACATTCACTAAAGAACCATGACTTCACACGAGGAATTACTTGATGATCTTATTTATTTTTCTCGCGCTGGTGAGCTTGAAGATATCAAAGAGTTAAAAGCAGCTCCCGAATTGTTTGTCGAAAAGGACGAATCGGGCAAGACGGCTCTTCATATGGCTAGTGCCAACAACCATATTGGTAAACAAAAAAAAAATGAATCTTCAAGGTTCAAACACTTACTTTTGACTTTTCAGATATTGTGTCTTATATTATGGAACAATTCTCTACTTTGGACGATAAAAAGAAAGCAGAATACGTCAATACCAAGAATGAACAAGGCAATACACCTCTTCATTGGGCAGCTTTAAATGGCCACTATGAAGTTGTTGAACTTTTAGTAAAGAATGGTGGTGATTGTAAGATTAAGAACGAAATGAATATTTCACCTATTTACGAAGCACAACAAAGAAACCACGAAAAAATTGCCGAGTTCTTTTTAAATACAATGATTGAAGATGAGCCTGAAGAGCCTTTACCTGAAGACGAACAATATGTTGAAACAGGTGTTCACCCCACAAAAATTGTAAAGAAGGAAGAAGAAAAATAAACGCCTTGTATATTTTATTAGTATAGACAAATAGAAGACAACAGGTGACTCTATAGTTAGTATGGGTTGTTGGAGGAAGAACTTGTTAGAGTATTTCTTGACTGCATTACACTAAAGGCGTAGCGGAAGGGTTAATTTTCATGGACTAGCTTTTCTATTATTGTAAGAACTCCTACTTGCTGATATCTCCTTTGAGCATCTTAGGAGAATGGGATATGATAGAGAGGTAGCTAACTATGATAACAACTTGAGTTTCACCTCCCCCTTTTTTTGATGAATGTGATTTAGCTTTGTATCTGTTTTCCTTTGTTTAATGAATATGTGCTATCCTCATAATACAAAATCAATGGGATCTACATGCATGTAAAAGAGCACTGTCTGTTACTGCTGCCCTGCATCATGTGTAAAAAGAAAGATCTGCGTTTAATATACCGGCATTTCTTTATTATCATTGAAAGAAAGGAGAAGCATACATAATATTTTATCCAACTTGGAAGCCACAGTAGCAAACACCATCTACTGTCACCGAAATAAGTTTATCGCGTACATTGTCATTTTTAGTGGCTCTTGATTTGCTACAGCGACTTGTACATGAGCTATCATCAAAAGTATAATCACAATTGTCTCTTTTTGACAAAAGACTTGGTAAAACATGGCGCCTATGGTAGCTTCCCGCTTGACATAACGTAATAAACGACACAATAAGCACTAATTGAACAATCGACTTGAGCATGTTAGAATATCTGCAAAAAGAAAAGAAAAGAAAGGGAATGCAGCGCTGCACCTTTTATATATTTCGCTGATATACACGTTTGCTTGTAATCAATAAAGGGAGACGTAATTTAAAGGAGTCGCGCATTTATATCAAGGATTCAATTTTATGTTGGTCTCCTATTTATAAATCGCAGCATTTGACGACATACTAAAATAAGGAGCCTCTAATATACACGGTTATTTTTATTATGATTCTGATTTATAAAAACAAGAGGATATAATGGTTATAAAAATACTACAACATAGTACACGTATTATCCTTCTAGAGAATGCCTTCTAAAATGATTAGGATGAGAAGATGATGACGTAGCTGGTGAAATATATTCCGGTGGGCGTTTGAATTATAGGCAGGTGGTGGTAACTTGAGTGGTACGTTTGCTGCTGTATAATGTAAACAAACTTCTTCTTTAATCTATGGCTCGTTTTTTCTTCTTTGCTGAAATGCATAAGTTGTCCCAAGGTGTTTAGTAGTTCTATCACTAAAAGCGGTAAACCTTGGAATCTGTCGGGTAGCTTGATCTCGGTCAATCCGAGCATAGTGTACTGTTTCGTGGCAGGCAAAAGAAGTATACATAAAAGATAGTTGCCCGGCCAACGATCTGGATTCTCAAAATACTATTGAATTTTTTACTTGTTAAGAGCATTCTTGCAGAGTGCTGCTACTTTGAGGAGATCTTAATATACTACACAATGTTCTTACGTTTGCTTGGATGCCTTAACCTCACCATAGCCACAAATTGAGCTCCTCTTGACACCGTAAGACTTAGTAATGCACATATCAGAAGGAAACCACATTGATTTCCGTGCTTTTTTGTTTCTAAAGTGATTTCATTGGTCCAACGGAGATATGCGCAGGCATCATGGTTGTCGAAAGACCAGCAAGGAATGGATCAACAAATCTCGAGCACAGTTTGGATTCATTCATGTTTTCTTCGATAACTAAGGGTGGAAGTTTGCGGGTCGAGAAGCACAATACCGCAGCAAACATGGACTCGTGCACTGATAGTGATAAAGAATCAATGGCGTGAGCAGCATCCTTTCTGTTGATATTCCCGGTGACGAGCTGGCCGGTGGTCGCCAGTATACTGGCTACGGCGTTGACAGACATTAGACAACCGATTGATCTAGTACCTGTGTTGAATGAGTTTAATAGTAACAAGCCAGCTACCGTGCTGAATAAAAGGCTTCAACTCATCCGGATACTTGTAGGGTGTCAAAAGCAAGATCGATGCTGAGGCCATTATGTCATGCAGATGATCCCCCAGAGACAATTTATACTTGCATCTTTTCAGGATAAGACTTAGTGCACGTCAAAAATAGAGTAAAGTTCCGCGCTGGGTTTGCTATTTGGACACGGCCATTTGCATTATTTTACTATTTACACACGTCAATTACACACTGAAAAAGTGTAAGAAGAGCATAATTAACCGTAATGAAGGGATTTTCAAAATCGAAGGCTCTCTTACAGCCTTGTTTTTCTTTTCAGTGTGTCCTCTTCTTGGGTGCTTTATAATTTTACATAAAATGAAGCTGTTACTACTATTTATAAACATACTATTTAGAATAGTTCATTATCTAGTTTGCATTTTATTATACCCTACTATGATTTAAAGTGCTTATAGAAATCACATTATGCATTGCCCCGCTGCTGCTGCGCGAGTAGTAGTATTTCACCAAACTTCTCCTTATGTGGTCTATCATAATACAGCAGAAAAACTTTAGAGCAAGGAGCAATCGCGTATAACGTGTATACATATCGTGCAATAGACGTCGCGTAATCTAGATACATGGAAATTTTTACCCTTGTTTCATCTAGTTCTTCCAGGCAAAATACGGGAATTGGATCCTGTTTTATCGATAAATACACAGCCATCCTTATAGCTGAACCTTCTGCTTGTAAACTTTCAAGGTATTCTTTTCTTAGCTACTGAGACCTTTCAAGATCTTGCGCTTCTTCGAGAAGTGCAGATCTTTTCAATGTAGTAAGCTGCAAACTTCTTTTGTTTATACAGTTGCAGAAATCCTCAGATAACTTGGGTCGACAATTTCTCATGGTTTGCATTTTTGTGACTTTGGTCGTGAAATGATGCTGTAATCAAAAGGGAAGCTCTATTTTCTTTTTTTTTTTTTTTTTTTTTTTCAAGGTTTTTTTCTCGTTTAGATAGCACTAATGGCACACGATCATCACGACCACTCCAACTGTAATCACGATCACGGTCATTCTCACGAGCATGGCTCTGATGCTAAGAAAATGACAGCTGCTAGTGAAGAAATTGCCAAAAAACAACAAGCTGCTGACAAACTCGCCAAAGTAAGAAATTTGCATCTATTATATAACTTTCTTGTCTAATTATTGGAAACACGATAGGCTTTGATTCAATTACAAGAATTAGCCAACGACCATAAAAAGTCAACCCAGTAAAGTTTATTATAATCGTGTTTTTCTTGTCCTTATTCACAAAGTTCTTTTTTTTTTTTTTTTTTAGAGTAAAAGCTTCTTCAACACCTGTCAATAAGCCCGATGTTGAACTTTTGGTAAGAAAAGAGCTTTGTTTGACCGAGAAAATACTTTTAACATGCAAAAATATGATAGATGAAGGAGATGCAAATCACAAAAGTTGAAGCTGAATCTGCTTTAAGAAACAACAAAAATGATATTGTTGCTGCTTTAACTTCCTTGGTTAGTCAATAAAAAAAAAAAAACAAAGATACCAACATCAAAATATAAAAGTGTCATTGCTGTTTTTCATATGATGTTGTTGTGTTTATAAGTTTGTTGTTTAAAAATTCAAACGCCACGTCACAAAAGCTATTTTTTTTCCTTTTTCTTCTTCTACTTCTCGACTAAAACAAAAATATTATGGTTAAATCAACTATTATTGCAAGAGTTTCCGATGGACTTCCATTAGCTGCTAGTATGGACGACGAACAGGTAAACAATAAAGTTAACTAAAAAAAGCTGTGTTGTTTAAAGGCGTCAAAGGTTGAAACAGAATTAGCTGAATATAAGGGACAAGCTAAAACCATCTTTAAACGTCTCAATATGAATTCTGAACCGAGATGTTCTATTGAATCTGGAAAATATGTCTTTCAGTAAAGTATAACAAAATAAGAGTATAGTTAAATAAAACTGACATATTTTGCTGTAGTTATATTATTGATGGAAGCGTTTGTTACCTGTGTATCTGCGACCAGTCCTATCCTCGTAAACTTGCGTTTAGTTATTTAGAAGAGTTAGCTAAAGAATTTAATATGAGTTACAGTACTCAAGTTGATAAACCTGGATTAAGGCCTTATGCTTTTGTTAAATTTGGTAATCAATCCCTTTTTTATATGCCATGTATTTTGTAATTAATTCTCATGTAGACACTTTTATGCAAAAGACAAAGAGAATTTACCAAGACACAAGAACTCAAAGCAACTTGACCAAGTTAAATGAAGATTTGCAAGATGTAACACGCATTATGACAAAGAATATGGAAGATTTGTTATGGCGTGGTGATAGTTTAGATCGTATGAGTTCTATTTCTGGTGAACTCAAAGACAGCGCAAAGATGTTTAAAGACAAAGCCCGTCACTTAAACTTACAAGCCTTATACCGTAAATATGGTCCTCCAGTAGCTATTGCTGCTTTTATTTTACTCGTACTTTTAATTCGTTATTATTGGTTTTAATAATAATATACCACCCTCTTTTCTAATATTAGGATGATTGGATAAATAACCATTTTGATTGGGTTCACTAATAGCTATAGTCCCATCCCTTTGATATTGACGATGATTACTTTCTATTTTATCGCCTATGTAGTTGTAATTAATCATAATCCCAAAAGATTCTTGAATTCCTTTAGTTGATATATCTGCATTCCAATGAATTTGATGAGCACAAGCACCATTTCTCAAATGGAAGTTGGCTATAATACAAGGCATAAGTAAGGATATTAATGTTATACATTCACAAACATACCAACAGGATCTAAGGCGTGCTTTCCTTGTCTCTTTTCACTTAATATGTATCTTGAACATAGCCTCATTAATGGTTTCTCAAGCTCTACTTGATCTTTACTATCAAACCTATTCAATTTCTATATTTACCCTATTATGTGACAAATTCGCTTTTGATTCATTCTGTGTAATATTTACAGTTTGCCAATCTTGAATGTTTTCAAACTCGGATTGAGTGGACGAGTAATTAGCGCTTATCCATTTCCTGAAACCTGGAATAGGACTGAGAGTGGCAAATGTATGTATTTGAGGATATTGTAGCTTGAGACTTTCTACCACCTGTTTAATCAAATAATTACCGAGATTTATCCCACCTAGACCTTCCTGTGTAGTAATTGAATAGCAAATGCCACATTTCACTTGAGCAGGATCTAATTGGTCGGGTACAGGTGCATTGAGCAGTTGCTGAACTGAATGAGACATGTCAGGAACAAGAGCCACATGAACAAAGACAAGGGGCTCATGATATGCATTTCTCTCAAAGAATGCATAGACTCTTCTATCAAGTGCTAAGCGTCTTTTGATATCTCTCCAATCTCTGACTGCATGTACGGCTTCATACTGGCATATCTTTTCGATTAGTTCCCCTGAACTGTGTTCCCAAGTAATTCTTTCCATTTTTAAAAATCCAATAATATACTTTTTTAATCGTAATCGAATATCTTGTTCCAAATTCATGTATTGTCTATAAGTCTCACTCTCTCTACTATAACCCATGATACCCAGTAAATCTCTTCTCATATCTGCTAAAAACTTGAGTCCATTGGGGAGTTGATGAATACGATCAAAGAATAAATTGTATTTTGGCTCTAAATAATATTGTAAATCCTTTTCAACCTATTTAAAAGGGATAAGTAAAGCCTTTTTATTTCGCTTTATAGTAAACATCTGTAATACTTGGATAATGCTTTGTTTTTGATTACTGTCTATTTGGATATATTCTTTTGCACCTTTTATGACACTGGCACGGTCAACATCTACCCTCCAAAAGTAAGATATACACGAAAAACAAAAAAAAAAAAAAAAAAAAAAAAAAAAATCAAATCTTACCAAAGTCTTTAGACAATACATTAAAAAACTCTACTTTTCCCGCCTGCAGTTGTTATTAGTAAAGACAGTCTCTAAAAAATGACGGCTATATTACCTTGTCTAGTCTATTGTAATATTCACAGCACTTCTTTGTAAACAAGGGTGGAGGTAAAGAGTTTGTATTTTCTGTTATTTTCTCAAGTAATTCTTGTATAAATAAGGACCGATCATACTTGTCTTCTGTAACAAAATAACTTTATTTTTCAGGTTGACAAAAAAAAAGGGTGTGTGTGTATGTGTGTGAATGCTTGCGTGTTTTTCGTACCTGAAGAGAAAGATCTATTGACTAACACTGGTGCCAATTTAACGATAGGAGAATGTCTTATTGTGTTTGTAAATAACCGAGCAGACTGAAATAACACTCTATGCATAATATAAAAGAGAAAAAGAAAAATGAGAATTTGTCGTGGAAAAGATAATTATATCTAATTCTTCACACGTGAAATGTGCCACAACAACAACCTCCAAAGAATCACCGCATCTATTTACACCATAAGATACACCTGTAACTTGGTTACTTTAATCTTTATTATGTGTATATGTATATAGTTAAATTTATTTTTTTTTTTTTGAGGGGGGATTTTTTCTGTTGTTGTTGTTGTTGTCATCTATGTATGCACCGCTACTACCAATTCTCCTTATTTCTTCTTGCCAAAAGTCAAAGGTTCGCCGATGTTCTTTCCTCTTAACTTGATACCAAGAGCACGTTCCATTTTACCAAGAACGTTTTGGTTAGGAATGGCCTTACCAGATTCATATTCATTAACAACTTGAGGCTTTTCGTTGATAAGTTGAGCCAAATCCTTTTGAGTAATACCCTTGCCTTGACGACCTTGTTGAATGGCCTTACCGACAGAAACATCAACACGGGGAGGAGGAGCAACGTCGTTTTCACGGTCGAGTTTAGCAATACGACGGTGATCAGTGTTAGCATGACTAGAGTTAGTTAAAGTACTCTTCTTTTCTGTAGCAACAGCAGCACCGGCCTGGAAAGAGAAAGAAATTTAGTAAACTCAAAACCCTTATTTAACTAAACATTTTCTTTCTTACTCTTCTGGCAGCATTAAGTTCAGTAGTAGAACGAGTAACCTTGGCCTTGGTAGGGTCACGCTTACGGAGAACAGTTGTACTATCCCAATCTAAAAACCAAAACATCAGGTCAATCGCCATCTACAATGACACACACACACACACACACACTCTCTCTCTCTCTCTTTTGCACCTACCAGACATATTTAAAAAGTTTGGAAATGAAGAAGAAAAAATTGTTTTTTTTTGGCTCGCCCTCTCCCTTACAAAAAAAAAAAATTTACTAACTGTGGCATCAGCCAATAAAGCTCAAGAATGAGCATCTTCTAATGGAAAACCATGGAATTTTTGAAAAATACAACAAAAACTTACATTATTAACCCTCCCACCTTTTTTTTAAAAAAAAAAAAAGAAAGGCATCATCCCTTGGTTGTTATGGTAACCATTACAATATGACTTTTTTTTTCTTAATGGAAATAGATCTATGATGAAACACTTTTATTTTATGATCCTACACTGTGAAAACGTTCTGTAACACATTTTCTTCCAACCAATGACAGCCAAGTGCAAGTCAACTAGGATGTCAACAAATAGCGCATTATAAACATTTATTCATTACATATTAACAAAAAAAAGGGTGTTCTTATTTTAAAATTTACAGGATAGGTATTTTTGTTGTATATTCCGCTTAAACAGCTAAAAGTTCACCCCAGTTACGAAGGAAAACAATGGAACCAGCAAAGACAGTGACTGAAAGCGCAATGTTGAGATTTCCTTGACGCTTTTCGGGAGAGAAAAGTTCTGACTTGACCTTTTGTAAGAAAGAAGCGTCTTGACCTTTAATTTGACGAGGATCCATATTAAATTGAAGAAAGATGCAAAAGAAAAAAAAAAAAAAAATTGAAGGCTGGGGTGGGCTACTACTGTCCACTAAAATTCAAGTCACAGTCTAAAATGATCTATGCACAAATGTCTTTATTTTTTTTATTCTAAAAGTATTTTTAAACAATTTCTTCAATGGCCATATCATCTTCTTCTTCCTCTTGTTCTTTTTGTTTAACTTCGGTAATTTCAGCACCCTCTTCATCACGGATCAACATATCAACAATGGTAATGCATTTTTCCTTGAGTTCCTCGTCTGTTTCTTGCAAATGAAGGCGTTGAATAACACGATAGACTTGTTTCTTTCTTAAATAGTCACGGCCAAAACGTGTAGAAGTTAATAAAATCAATGCCTCAATCAACATAGTACGAAGTATAGGGTCTGTCTCACGTTTCTATAAAAGAACAGTTAGGCCACAAGTTGTTATTCCTCTTTTTATTTTTACCTTATCGTCATCGAGCATTTGAATTTCTTCAGGGAACTGTTCAAATTCCTCTAAATCGTATTCTTCATTACCGCACAAAGGTAATAATATAAAAGGCAACACATTGATTTCATCCGTATTTAAAAGGCGTTCGTGTTCGCGAGTTTCGAAACAACAGTTTTTGATGGTAGAATCAACACCACCACGACGGATAACACTGCTGTCTTCTGTGAAAATTTGGATTTTTGTCAAAGGTGATAAGTTATCTACAGCAGCTGGTTCGACCATAAACACACGACCAAGACGAATGCTAGATACGTTAGAAAACACACTGGCCAAGAAGTGATATTCTGCTTCAGGGTTGTATTCCTTCTTGTATCCTTTGTGGAAAACTTCGACTAATTGATCTAATAAGCGACGAGATTGAATAAGACCTTCTACAGGTTCAGCTTCGGCTTGAATCACTTTGACACAAGTAGGTTCGTACTTTGTCATATTGGATAAAAGCATACAGGCAAGATCAGCAAGTACAGATTTAGCATTCTATCAAAGTCCTAAGTTCTTTCTTTTTTCTCTCCCTCCTCTGATGGCTGTTTTAACTTACGGTGATCAATAAACCGAGATATTTAATGAAATCCAAGCTATCTAATTCTTGTTGAACAGAAGGGTCACTCGATAAATTAATCAAAGAACGAAGTGCATCGTGTGCAGTAACCTAGATGATCATTGAGCCACTTTACTATATATCGTAAAAGGGAAATACTTACGGGGTCTTCTTTTACTAAAGCCATAAAACCCTTACACACAGTTCCCTTTTGTTCGAGTAAAATATGACGATATTCGTTTCCATTAGGTGTATAAGGAACAAGGTGGTGACAAGCAATGGCACGAATCTACCGAAAAAAAAAAGAGTTCAATACAATAAAAAAAAAAGCGAAAGAAATAGTTTACTTCTAAAGCAGGTTGGTGCAAGAAAGGAATGAGCTGTATATGTATACTGTTAGTTTATGAAACAACTCAAAAACCGTTAATAACCTCTTACTTCTCTAATTTGTGCTTCCATTCTATAGTAATTGAAACAAAGAAAAGGCGGGTAGGTTACTAGTTTTCAAGTATTTTTTTTTAAAAAAAAAAGAAGTTTGTGACTGGTAAATCTGCTTTGAATTAGTCAAAACGAAAAAACTTCCTTGACTTTCGAAACACAACAATAGGCGACGTCTTTAAGCACTCATAGATCCATAAAAGCACGCCCCTAAGTTTTACCTTTTACCCTAAATTTGCTCACAGTCCCAAATAAACCAAAAGGCTTAGTGCACTTTTTTTTTTTTTTTTTTGATAAAAAAGTATATTAAAGAAGACGTAAAATGATGGATATTTTTTTGTTGTTGTTTTTTTCCAAGGAAATTTATATACATGTTTTCTTTTTTTTTTTTTTTTTTTTTTTCAACCGTCTAGGCAGCACCAACAAGAATGTTGTTAATAGGAATATGAATAAGCTAAAAAGTCAATGAGAACACGGTCATTGCTTGAATTAAAAAAGTACTTTTTTACCTTGACGAAATAACCAAGGGCACCGAGAGCAGCAAAACCCATAGCCACGGCTTGAACAATCTTTAAGAATTCTATGTACATAGATTAGATGACATCTTTACTTTTTTTTTGTGCCCTTATTTACCTTGTTGATCAGGTTTCTTACAACGGTTAATGAATTGAAAGCCGTCTTTAAAAAATTGCTTGGGTCCTTCAATAACTTGTTGAGCGGTTTCTTGCATTTCAGACATGGTGATGAGTAAAAAAGTAAAAAGAGATGAAGATGAAGATGAAGGAAATAAAAAATATTAAAATTGAAACGATTCTTGGTGCATTTTCATTGGTTGAAATTTGTTCCTCTATATCGTGTCACCAAAGAGAAATAACTCTTGTTTCCAAAAATTCGGTTTAATTGACTGTGACAGAAATGCCGGTTGGGCCTTGGTAGGTATAATGCCGACTTGTTTATATACAGCCTCCTTTAAATTCAAACATGTGGATAAATTACGCTTTGCATCTCTTTACCTGTAGTGTAAAAATGCAAAAAAAAAAAGGTGTTGTGCATTGTTCGTTTCCATGGTTTAGGCAAATCTAAAATATGTAGTATAATATGCATTTGATCTTTTTCATGAAAACAGATAAACGTCATAAGTTAAATTCATTTTACATTAATATAAATAAAATATCGTCATTCTGATACGATTGAAAAAAAGACATGCATCCAATGATTGCCTTGATTTAGTATATACTGTATATACGATGATCTTTTCAAATCGATCATATTTCGGCTTTAAATAGACATATATGTGAATAGTATATATACAAAAAAAGGATTTATGTTTATTTATCAACAATCAATTGAACTATTTTTACGATGAGAATGGGGAATATGGTGTAATGCGGTATTCAGTCTCTTTAGCATTTTTTTAAATTTCTTTTCTGGCTTTGTTGAAGGAACTGAACTGCTAGTACTTTGTGTGCTTAATTGAGGGGATAATGGAGGAGTAGTCATTTCGCTTTCATTATGTGCTGATAAGAACCGTTTACTACTGCTACTACTGGAGAAAGAGCTTTTTGAGCTGTGTGTAGGTGTAAAAATAAAAGAAGTTGCCGGTGATAATGTTCTTTTGATATTTACAAAGGTGTTATTAGAACTGGATCTAGAAATGGGTATAATGGATTCTTCTTCAATGTTTGTATCTATTGTATGTATTGGAGGATGTCCAAAGCGAAGTCTTGTCTTTTGCCACCACGCTGGGGGACAAGTAGTGCCTTTTAGTTCATCAAGAACAGTAGGACGGTGTCGAATTATGTTATTGTGATAGAGGGACGATTCAGGTAAGCTTTCTCGTCGTAAAGCTATTTTTTTCTCCTTCTCAGTCAATTGTCCTTTATTATCGGTTTTCATTTGAGGGTCTGACAAAGATCGATGTCGAAGCTCTTGACACAAGGGCGTCTTTAGTGTTAATGGCTGCTTTCTTGTAACTGATTCAAGTAGTAAACAATAAACAGCTGAATAAAACCAAAAGATCTCTGAGTGAATGATAGCTAATGGGACTAATAAGTAGTTTGGTGGTTTTGACTCTGATAGGGATTTCATGATTTAAAGCAAATACAAAATACAAAAAAAAAAAAAGACAGGTCTATTTTATATCCAATCGGAAAACTAAACCCCGGCCGGTTTACGCTTTTCTTATTCAAATTGAAGTTGAAACGCCGAGTTCTACCTTTTAAATCTCATCAAATGATAAATCGTTGTTCTTAGCATAGAAAATAAGAATTTTTCAGTTTCAAGGGGAAGCCAATATAAAATACACCGGGTTACTCTTTCGACACCGGCCAATTTTTCATTGCAGAAAAAGAAGAAAAACGAACAAACAATGCCCCTAAACATTTCAAACCTTCGGGAGCTTAATTTTTCTACTGCTTCTTGCACTGTCATTCTTTTTTTGGACATTAGGAGGCAGAATGACAAGAATTTCTTGAAAGTTTTGAAGAAAACACAAATTATTATATAAGGTTAATTCATATTAAAAAGGGTTAATAGGTAATAGATTTTACTATTATATTTACCAATCGTTTTTCCATATTACGTAAACTAGTATAGATATACTATGCGATATAGTTTTCTGTATCGAAAATAATCACATGTCTTATATGTACTTGTTGAATTGCTTTTTATATAAAATAAAGTTTTATGACAACAGAAAACACAAGCCCTTTGGTAGGGCCATTGTTTTTTTCGTAGATCAATCTACAGTATACAAAGTTATTGTTTGTCATTAGGTTGTACAAATAGAAACCCATTTGCTGGTCAATGTGTCTATGTGTGTTCCATTTCTTTGGTGGTTCCAATGCATTCATCTTTTAATGAGTGCGGCTTACAAGTAGTTGATATCGTCCTATGCACTTGCATGTAGCCTATGTGCGCAACCCGAACACTTAATAATAGAGAAAATCTAGAATTTAACTACGACTCTAACAAGACAAATATCGACTCCTCAAAACAGCATCAGATGACGCTTAAATAATCACGTGAAAGGTGGTTTATCATTTTGTTAATATCTATCCACTCAAAGTAATCATGCGACATTGTATTGCGCCGACCATTGACCATAGCACAACACAAGCCCATATATACAAAAAAAAAAAAAAAAAAAAAAAAAAAAAAAAAAAAAAAAAAAAAAAAAAAAAAAAAAAAGCCTGTACTGTATAGATAGGAGTCCAAGGAACCACAATTCAATAATGAACCTGCCAGATAAGAGAGCATCAGTTCGGGGTATGCTAGTGGTGTTGTTTTGTTGAATTAGACGTATTTCTTAACCAAGTGGCTACCTATATGTATCTCAATCAAAGCGAAACAAAATAAGAATTTATACTGGAAAGCTTTCTCAAATGTTACAGCTTATCTTTCACTTCCGAATGTACGGTATTTCGGCAAATACAGTGCTTCCACTGTCAATTTGAAAAAAATTGGTCAGATTTTTGACAAAATTTTTACAGTTCTAGTCATTCAAAGGCTAATTCTTGGTGTACGTACTATTTATTTTCACGTACTTTATCAAAAGTGTGTTGTCTTCTATGAAAAAATGTTGCCAAATTGTGGTCTTTGTTATGTCCCTTTGTTCTATGACGACTGACTTATTATTGTGTGAAATAGGGTCCATTGTCTTAAGAAGAGTCAGATATACAAAGAACACATAAACGTATACATTATCTAAAGTTCGCTTTTGTTACCATCAAAGTTCGTCAAGGTCGAGTCTATGAGTCAAGGTCAAAGGCATCCAACTTTGTTGTGTTTGACATATTTTTGATTGGGTTTCATCGGTCACCAGAAGCTCTCAAGCACAAGTGCGACCGAAGCCATGTTGCATCCCCAAGTGCATCCCCAAGTGCATTTCCATTTTTTTTTGTGCTTAATTTTGGTTGCGTCCCCAGTTGCGTCCCCGCATTTCCGATTTTTTTCTTCTGTTTAGTGTTTTTAAAAAAAAGATATTGTTCAGTAAAGATTCGACATAAATCTGTGTAAATGTGTGCATTTAGCAAAATCCTATCATGGCCGTATGCAAATGACAAATCCCCGTGTACCGGTAGGTATCATCAAGAAATCCATTTTTCGAGTACGCGAAAATAGTTCGTGCACCAAGAATTAGCCGACAATTTTTTAGTGATAGCCATCATATGCTAGAAGAAACACATACATTACATCTGTGAACAAAGTAACCCAGCACAGAGCTATTAGCAAAAAAAAAAAAACCTTTTTATTTATTCAAGGCGTTTTGGGATCTCTATAATTAAATACTTGATCTTTCAGCACTTGTGACAATAAGCCATGAACAGCTTCGACAGTAATTTTCGAGCTATCCTTTGTAACTTTGCTTAATTGACTTTCATCATTCTTTTTTCTATCACCATAGTAACCTCCCATACGCCCAATCATATTTTCGTTTGTCTTGTTCAATTTTTCAGCAAGATCTGCCATCTGTCTCGTTGCATAGTCTCGATTCTAAGGTTTTCCATTAATAAAAACGAATAATTCTAAACATCTAAAACCTACGCTTAAAAGTGGGGATTGCGATAAAGTATTGACCCAATATTTATTCCATAAAACTTCAAGTAGTTGTGAATCCAAAGAAGATTTAAAGTGTGACACCTCGAGTGGGTAGTAACTGTTATTAAATTGTTAGTATCATGAACAAACTAGTAAAGACATAGTGTGCTTACGATTTCGCATGAACACCGAAATCTTCGATTTTATTAAGGGGTATAGTTTGATACTCGGATTGGCTTTCTTCTGGCGCTTTGTAGCCCTAAAATTATAAAACATGTCAATAGGATATCTCTTTTCTTGAACTAGTCATTACAGTTGGGTATGTTCTGAAAGCACCGATTTCTACTTTACCAGCAGAAACAGTACGATTAGGGTCAATCTGTCAAGAAGAAAAATGAGAATTAATACAAACACTCGCTTTTTTTTTTTTGCATTACCACAACAGCTACGAAAGGTTCTTGATATTGTTGATTTAACATTTGAGTACTAACATCAATACCAGATAACCAGCAACCATAACCTGGATGTGAATGATACCATCCAAGAACGTTTTCTAGTCGTCCAACCTGTAGAAAAAGGTAAACGCGTTTTCCAACAAGTAGCATAAACAAGCTTTTACCTCCTTTGACTTCTCTATGTAAGCTACCATGTATTCATAAGCCTCGTTTTGAGCATTGACTCTTGTTTCAGTTCCTTCAACTGGAAGAGCAAAACTATCCATAACGTACATTGTATCTCCTTGTATTTTACCTTGCATCAAGCCCATTACTTCAATATTTCCACCTGAACGAGCATGCATTACCTATTGATCAAATAAGAATAAATGCGTTTGTGTTTTTATAGTATTTTACCATTTTGATTAAAGCAATTGCTGAAATTTTAACGTGCTTAAAGTAATGAGGACTAAAGTCTTATTGTTAGCGTCTTGTTGCTGGAATGCATGAGTAGCTTACTCGGCCTTCCATGGTTTTTGAGCCACAATGTCTTTGTCTTGTTGAGCATCATAATAATAGATTTGATCTTGGGTCGGATCAACAAGAGTTATATTGTTCTCTACTTCCCAATTTTTTCGTGCTGTTTCAGCATTCATTGTGGTTGCAGAGAAAAAAAAAAGGTTGTGTACTCTCAGCACGCAATTTTTGTACGCAGAGACTGTTTCTGTCTATAGGCATTATATTACACAAAAACGAAGTGTGGTGGTATTATTTAAAAGAAAAATGCTTTGCTTAATTGACATTTCTAGTGTGGATAATTGATGTATTGCCTACTTCTTATATACTCTTTTCGTAGTTACTCCAGATGGAGATACCTGCTTATTCATTTTAAAATCTATTTCATTGGCTCTATTTCAATTAATCAATGTTTCGGTTTATTTGGAGTCAAGAGAGCACTGCTACCTACACGCGTCTATCTATTGAGAAAAACTCCTCTTTATTACACACTTGAAACACATAGCCACAACCCTATACTGTCATAAAGAATGGGAAAAATGGTAGTCGATCATAGTAAACTGCTGCCACATTTTATTGGTAACACATAAGGCATAAATCTTTGATACTTTTCTAGGTGGAAACGCGATCAATGCAGGTTCCTCAGGGCCCTGTGAAAGACTTTGTATTAGCCCATGAGGGGCACATAGTCATCAACAAAATCCTCATTGCCAATAACGGGGTGGCTGCAATGAAGGAAATCAGATCTGTTCGTAAATGGGCATATGAAACTTTTGGCAATGAACGTGCTATTGAGTTTACAGTTATGGTCACTTCTGAAGATTTGAAAGCAAATGCTGAATATATCCGTATGGCGGATAATTATGTTGTAGTACTTGCTGCACAGCTCCAGATTGCTATAGGTATCTCACTATATATCGTATCCGTGATATTCGTGTCTTTTTTTGGCGTTCAGCCTAACAGCACATCAGAGATTGACTTTGATTTTCCCAATCCCCCTTCGCTTGAGAGTCACTGTCGTCTCACTCCCAAGGGTCATGTGATTGCTGTACGTATTACTGCTGAAAACCCAGACGGGTTGTCTACGGACACGTAACTTTTTTGGCTTACGGACACGTAACCTCACGTGATATAAATGAACTTATCACGTGTTGTATTTGGTAGAAGCTAGTCACGTGAAGTTACGTGTCCGTAGACAACCCGTAATTGTGACTTTCGTGCTGTTGCTGTAGGCTTAGGCAAGAATGAAGAGGAATGGCTGGAAGTAAGAAAGAAACTTCTAGATGAGTTGGAATCTCGCGAGAGCCATTATCTGCAATTTGTCTTGGGACATAGTGATGACGAGCTGAAGAAACTCAAGACATCTTTGTCATTTTTCGAAGCTGGTAAAAGTTGCGGTGGTGATAACTACATGCTGATGCCCGAAACTGGGTTTTTGATTGCTAATACATACCAGTGTCGAGTACATATTTTTGCAAATGATATGCTAGCAACTTTTTTACCTGATAATTGCAAGCTAACAAGCAACCCACCCATCTCATTAATTCTTCGCAATGGTCGAACATTAGCTGGGCATTATATGTACTTGAAGCTGAAGCCTGGAGCACCAGTTCCCCCAAAGATTTATAATCTAAACAATCCGTTGATGAGATCAGAGGAGAGTTTATACTGGGACAGGTTTGTTGCTCCTTTAATTAGACATTATGAAACATTAGATGCAACGGATCAGAAGAAAAAAAAGCAAGCCTTCACTGAAGTACAAAAACAAAGTGCAATTATTATAGATTAAAGCAATAAATTCCTAAATGTTTCCTTAATTATATGTCAAATGTATTGTGTTGTTCCTGGTAGTCTATTTGCATGAATATCGGGTTGTCTACGGACACGTAACTTCACGTGACTAGCTTCTACCAAATACAACACGTGATAAGTTCATTTATATCACGTGAGGTTACGTGTCCGTAAGCCAAAAAAGTTACGTGTCCGTAGACAACCCGAAACCCAGATGCTGGTTTCAAGCCGTCTTCTGGCATGCATGAACGAAATTTCCGCTCAATCACAAACGTGTGGGGCTACTTTTCTGTTGTGTCCTCTGGCGGCTTACACAAGTACGCAGATTCTCAATTTGGCAACACATTTGCGTGTGGCGAAAACCGTCAGCAAGCTCGCAAGAACATGGCTATTGCTTTGAAAGAATTATTTATTCGTGGTGATTTTAGAACCACTGTTGGATATATCATCCGCCTTTTGGAGACAAAGGAATTTGCTGATAAAACAATTAATACTGGTTGGTTGGATATGTTGATCTCAAAGAAATCAACAACTGAAATACCTGAGCCTATGCTAGCTATATTTTGTGGTGCTGCTACCAAAGCACATGACAGTTTCATTGATAGCTGGAACAGCTGTAAACAGCATCTTGAAAGAAGTCAAGTACCTACGAGAAATGTACTCAAGACAATTTTCACAGTCGATTTTATTTATGAAAACATGCGCTATAACTTTACTGTAACACGTTCTGCGCCTGGTCTTTATACACTCTATTTGAACGGCACTAAAACTTCAGTGGGTGTTAGAGACCTCTCCGATGGTGGTCTTTTAATCGACGGTAAATTACATACTACTTATTTTAGGGAAGAATTGCAAGCTAACTGTTTGATAATTGATGAAAAGATGTGTCTTTTGGAAAAAGAAAGAGATCCTACTCAATCGAGAAGCCCTTCCCCTGATAATTTCGCCAATCTACTCTTAGAAAATGTTGATCATATCAATACCGGTCAAGCATATGCTGAAATTGAAGTAATGAAAATGTATATGCCTTTGGTAGCTAGTGAAGACGGTCATGTGCAATATATTAAACAAGTTGGTGCCTCCTTTGAAGCAGGTAATATTATTTTCATCTTGGCTTTAGATGACCCTAGCCGTGTAAAACATGCTCTTCCCTTCACCGGCCAAGTTCCTGTTCATCATATCTGGTCGCATTCCTGCTCGCCTGGAGAACGCACTGCATGATATTCTTGATAAATTGTATGTAGCCAATCATGAATCCCTGCAAGCATCGACAGATTTTGTGGATCACCACAGTAAGAGATTATGGAGAGTTTGAGTAACAGGTGCTGAAATTCGTTTCAACATTCAACCGAAGCACTCCAACTAAGCGCCTATTCCTATTCGTTTTGTGGTTGATAATGTTTCTGGATTTGTTTTGAAAGTCGATATTTATCAAGAAATGAAGACAAACAAGAGCGGCTGGGTATTGAAGTCTTTGAGTCTTGTACCTGAAACCATGAACATACTGTCCTGTAATGACTCCTTATCCTACCAAAGAATGCATTCAACCCAGACGTTATAAGACTCATTTGATGGACGCTGCATATGTCTATGATTTCTCTGAGCTCTTTCTTCAAGCTACTCATCATCAATGGTGTCACTTTTTACGTCATAACAAGGGAAACAAGCATCAGATACCTTCATCTATCTTGGAGGTTGTAGAGTTAGTATTGGACAAAGAAACAAGTGAGCTCCGTGAACCGCACATTCACCATGGTACAGATACAGTGGGCATGGTTACTTGGATTATCACTTTAAGCACTCCCAATTATCCTGATGGTCGACGGCTTGTCGTGATTGCCAACGATATCACCTTCAAGATTGGCTCTTTTGGCGTCGCTAAGGATCAAGTTTTCTCTAAGACTTCAGAATTAGTTCACAAAATGGGTATCCCTCGTATCTGCCTTTCAGCAAATTTTGGCGCTCGTATTGGTCTTGCTGAAGAACTTAGGAATCAATTCAGTGCTGCTTGGAATCAAGCAGGTGATCCAACTGCAGGCTTCAAGTACCTCTATGCCACCCCAGACGTCTATGGTGCTTTGAATACGAACGCCAAACAAAGCTTTATTGCTCAAAAAATTGAAGATGAGGGTGCAACCAGATACCGTATTACCGACATTCATTGGCTTGACTGATGGCTTGGGGGTGGAAAACTTGAAAGGTTCTGGTTTGATCGCTGGTGAAACTTCCCGTGCTTATGATGATAGCTATCTTTACTATGACATTAATTGCCTGCAGATCTGTAGGTATTGGTGCTTATCTTGCTCTCATTGGTCAACGTACCATTCAAAATGAAGGCCAGCCTATTATTTTAACTGGTGCGCCCGGCTTTGAATAAGGCGCTTGGTCGTGAAGTATATATACGTCCAATCTGCAACTGACTGGTACTCAAATTATGTATAAAAAAAGGTGTTTCTCACTTGACTTCAGAAAATGATCTCGAAGGTATTGACAAGGTCATTCGCTGGTTGTCACATGTTCCTGCTTCTCGCGGATCCTCAGTTCCTATGATCATACCTTTTAATCCTATTGAACTTGAAATTGGATAAGTTCCTCCTAAGGGCTATTATGACCCTCGGCTCTTCTTGGCTGGTAAATACGATGGCGATAAATGTATTAGCGGCTTCTTTGACGACGGCTCATTCAATGAAACATTAAAAGGCTGGGCACGTACTGTAGTCGTTGGTTGTTTAAGGTTAGGTAGTATCCTCACGAGTGCCATTGCTATTGAAACACGTACAGTTGAAAACATAGTGCCAGCTGATCCTGCTAATTTAGATTCAGTCGAACAAGTCTTTATGGAATCTGGAGGTGTATGGTTTCTTAATTCTGCTCACAAAACTGATCAAGCAATTAATGATTTCAATAAGGTTCAAGAATTGCCCTTGATAATTTTTGCCAATTGGCGTGGTTTCTCTGGTGGCTAACGAGATATGTACAGCGAAGTGTTAAAGTATGGTGCTCAAATATTTGATGCTCTCCAAAATTATAAGTAGCTGGTTTTTGTCTATATTGTTCCTAATAGTGGATTTCGTGATGGTGCTTAGGTTTGTGTTGACCCTACAATCAACAATGATATGATGAAGATGTATGCTGGCAAACAAGCTCGTGGTGGCGTTCTTGAGCCCGAGGGTATAGTTGAAATTAAATATCGCAAGCCAAAATTATTAGCTACAATGACTCGTGTGGGTGGGCAATATGGCATCCTTAGAAAGAAGTTAGAAAATAACTACTGCAGAAGCATCTGCTGATAAAAAACCTGAAATTAAGCGCCAACTTGAATCACGGGAACAAGAGCTTCTACCTGTATATCAACAAATTACTATTCAATTTGCAGATCTTCATGATCGCTCTGGCCGTATGAAGGTTAAAAACGTTATCCGCAAGTCTAACTATTTAATGGCGCAACGCTCGTACTTACTTTTAATGGAGACTTCGAAGAAAATTGAACGAAGAGTACCTGCTCCGTGGTATTTTCTCTGCAACTGACCTCAAGTTAAGTAGAGATGAAATGAAAGCTTTCATTGAAAAGTGGTTCAAGGAAGATACTCAAGGGGTTGAGTACGATGAGAAGGAAGTATGCAATTGGAATGAGCGATTTAAAGACCATATTTCCAAACGTATCAAGGAGCTTGAGGCGAAGTGCTTAAAGAAGAAGATTGTTAAATTGGATTGGAAAATATGTCTGCTGTTATTGAAGGGTTTAGTAAATTATTACAACATTTACAGCTAGAAGATCGTAAGAAGGTTCAAGAAAAAAATTTACCATTATTTTAGTAGCCCTGGTTCTGCTAAATCTCATAACTATACATAACAAAATAAGAAATTAGATGCACAAAGCTATGTTATCATTTTCGAACATCCGTCTCGTAAAACAGCATCAAAGATATGCTGCATTTTTCCAGACTTCATTTTCAAATACAAAGAAAGCGATCATCATCAAGGATCTTATAATAAGTTTTGCCAGCCAAACCACCATGAAGGAGCATGTTCATTTAAGTTTATTAGTCACTTCTTTTTATGTACTTTCTAAATGACGTTTTTGTCCCCCGTATTTACGCATCACCTCTTAATAACAGTCAATAGGTAGTAATGCTATAAACTTTACAAGCACCTGTTTAGAAACGATGTACTTCTGTAGTTTAACTAGACGATAAGACTTTGTCGGAATATACAAAGAGCCACGTGTACGACAATGATATTGAAGATTAATGAAGCTGTTAATAAAACTATTCTTCTCTTTTGTTTATATACATGTTGCCCGAAATTAAACGTATGCAGTGAAGAAATATCCAGACACCTCACTTCGAAACATACTCTTTGTCCTCTACCTTAAACAAGTTACCCGATAAAAAAGAAAATTCGCAACCTTTCAGCCCTAACCCTTCGTACCAATTTTTTTTGCCTGACAAGTTTTTGTATGAAATCAATCATGAAAAAAGCGTCACTCTCGGTACACTAAACTGCTAGCTTGCTTGTCCTTCTTCCCTTTCTACACGTTCTCTTTCTTTTTTTTTTTTTTATCTTTTTTTCCAATTTGTAGAACTGACTAATATAGGAAAACATAGAATTGACATCAGCAGTAAGTGATAGATAGGTTATTTTGAATGTTTTCTGCTGCTTCTTTACAGCCATTGTATAATTAGGTATTGGATAAACGTTATCAGGCCACTAATAGTAAACGATTTAAAGATACATTTTAATTAATTTCTAACCGCGGTTTTAAAGTAACACGCCTTGCACTATTTAAAGAAACATAAATGATGCTTTGAAAGTGGCGTAACTTGTGTCAGTATGTACCATTCATGCCGGATATTCAAATATAAAAGTGTGACGATATATGGGCAAAAGTGTCTTACAAATGCCAAGATATTGCATTAATGCAGAGAACAATAAGTTTTTGTCAAACAATAGTAGCATGAATACCACAACTTCCTCTATTTTGAACAGCTTTTATTGGATTATTTTTTAAAAAGAAAAGACAAGGCTAGAACCAGTAAAGGTGTGTACGTAATACAGCAATATATTATTTATTCATTACAAAAATAGTCTTTGGTCTTCTGGTGCCTGAAAATTGTTTCGCTCAAAAAGATTAATTTATTTTAAATGAGCTGGCTCATTTCTCCGCCCGAAAATCTTCGTTTGACAAAAAAAAAAAAAGGTAATTAAAGCAAATCCCCCAGCTTTTATTTTTTCTTTCTTTTATCATAAAGCTTCAGTTATATCAATATAAAAGCAAAACCATTCCAGTCATTTTAGAAAACAAAATCATACAATTATGCCCCGCCCTATTACTTTATTGACAGTTTGTGCTCTTGTGCTTTACACCTTAGCATCAGCAGCTCCTATTAACGTAGACAATCAAACCAGCTTGGAAAAGCGTGGTGAAAGTCATGTCAAGAAGTCTGCGTCAAAATCAAGCTCCAGTGGTAGTAAATATTCTGGTACTGCCACATGGTTCACTCCTGCTACAGAAGGTGGTTCCACTGGTGCTTGCGGAGATAAAGAAGGAAACAACTCTCTCATTGTCGCTTTAAATGCAAAACAATATGGCAGCTTAAACTCAGTTTCTAGTTGGTGTGGCAAGAAGATCACAATCACCGGTCCTTCTGGCACTGCTACAGCAACCGTGAATGACGCTTGTCCTAACTGTAAATATGGTGATCTCGACCTTACTCCAGCTCTTTTCAAAAAGGTAGTTGGTGATATGAACACTGGTGTTGGCGACATCACTTGGAAGTTATTAGAAGACTAAATAAACCATCCGCCCTTTCCCTTAAAAAAAGAAGTCTCTCATTTTTTCTTTTTGTCACAGTATGGATTGTATTTAAAGCAGTTCAAAAAAGCAGAATAAAAACTGAATATTATAGGTTGATTTTTGAAAGAAAATTTTCTTTAATGATCAAGTATCAATCTCTTAGCTTCAGTTTATGTGCAATTCACTGTGAAAGATTCTGTCTTAGACTAAATTGTCTAGTCTATTAATATAAGTGGAATTCTTATTGGCTTTTAATATTAGGATTATGAAAAATATATCTCGGGTTAGTAGCTGAAACAAATTGAATAGGTAGCCAAAAGAGAGAGAGAGAGAGAGAGAATATGTAGAGCTGGCTTGTGCACGTAACAGTGCCAAGTTTGTGTTTGATTTATTTCCAACTTTATACGATAGGAACATTATGAATATTAACTAACGCGGTTTAGGCCACAGAAAAAGAAAAAACAAAGTTCTCTGTATACATTTACTTTCATACACTTGGAAAAGTTTCAGTGGTATGGCTTGAGGGTTTTAAGTATTTACCATGCATAATCACGTCAATTTTATCGTGCTATTATTTTTGTTTCCATAATTGCTTACCTAAGTTAGATGATAGTGTCAAATTACCATTTACAGATGAAATCTTAAACACAAAATGTGACATTTCGAACCTTTTTCCACCTAAAAGTAAAACTTAATGATTTTAGAAGCGTATCAAATAGTACTTATAGCAATACGAGAAGGAGTTAAACTAGAAAGTTGCCCTCAATTTTGCTATAGACCTGATCAGAATGTAACAGCACATCTTCCTTTTTAAGCATGTATTGTAAACGATAGACCATGTCACTTTGATATAGTTACAAGAAAATGTTATCGCATCACTTAAAAGTACCGATTAGTTTAGACAAGTCAGGTTGGAAGATGCCTTTTCCATTAATACAATAATGATACAGAAGACCACTATGAAGAGTCTTATCAGAGTGCTCGCTTTTATTAATGGCACAATATCTCACCAATGTGTTTACATACAGATCTATATTATAGATAATATAACTGTTGGGCCATTGAAGTGTGATAGTATCCCTCACTTTTAATAAAGATAGACTAAAGGATACTCATTTCCTTAATAGCCTATTACGCATTTTATTGATTTTGCATTCAAATAATACAGCCTTATAACCGCCATCACATAGAAGAGTATATATAGCAGGGATCAAAGGAAACTGCTAAAGAAGCCCTGATAACTCTTTTAATTACAAAAGACTGTAAACGCAACGAGAAGTAGGATATAACAGCAATAGTTGTAGTATTGCTTAATGATGTTTAGAAAAGTTATTGTTAAATATAGGTGATTTTTATTGGGCTTGAAATCATATGGATCTTCTAGTAATCCTTTCTTAAAAACCGAGGGAAGATTCACCATTCAAAGTAAATTTTGGTTTACATGAGTCATTCTTGATAGCTAATATGTTATATTTACTATATGATAATTAGCAGGCATTGTAATTTAAAGTGCAATCTAATTTGATTTGTTAGATAGAAATATATGTAAATACCATAGTAACTGGTATTGATAATAATTAAAATATGACATCAACAGCTATGAATAACTAGTCTACTTTCAATCTTCTTATCATTCGTTTCTTTAATTGCGGTAGCCATAACTACAGCATTCCCAGTGTATGCCAGAAAATGCCGAGACTACTTTTGATTTATTTAAAGATTGTAGGTATCTTATAATTATGCACTTAAGCCGAGCTTGCACATTTTGTAAGAAATTTGCGTAATCTGTTACTTTAGCTTTTACTTAATCGTACTATAGGTCTTATATATATGTTTACGGTCAAGAAAAAAAATAGTGTTTTATTACTACATTGTATTTTAACAGGTTAAGGGAATAGCGAAGATTAGAAGGATAATTAATTAAATAATAAATTACAATATTACAAAGGAAAGAGTATAAAATATAGATGGTACAAATTTTAAGAAATGTATCTGAATCCAGGATGTCTATCGCAAGGTTCAGGTACACTAGCTTCACGTTCAAACTCTTCTGGAGTAAGCTTATCTCTTCTCTTATTTTCTCTTATCAAGGAGTACTTGTACAAGGACGAAAAGATGACAACACCAATCATCAAGGCCATACAAGCAACATTACCATTGCCATATAATGGGGCATCAGAGGCTCTGTAGATTTGGCCACCAATAGCACCACCAACGTTACCGATAGAAATGATAATAGCGGAGGCAACACCACGCTTGGTATGGCCACCAATATTGTTACCAAACCAACTTAACATAGCAGGAATATGTGAGAAGACACCGGTAACAGTGATACAAGCGGCAATATACATAGCGACGGAACCATGGTGACGAAGACCATATAAGAGACCATAACCGATAGCACCGAGAGCAGCAGGGATGGCAATGTGCAAACCACGTTCACCTTTCTTGTCAGCATGGATAGCGACTAAAACGGTAACAACACAAGCTAATCCAAAAATGTGTCAGTTACTATGCATTAATACTAAAAATAATACTAAGAATGTACTTACCAATTGCATAGGGGGGCGCAGTCATCGCTTGAGCGCGAAGATTAGTGAAACCCATACCTTGAATGATACTGGGCAAGAATAAACTTAAACTATAAAGGGGAGTGGAACCACAAATATAAACGAGTGAGTGAGCGTAGACTCTCCAGTCAGTGAAGGCGGCACGGAATTGCACCCAAGAAAATTCAGTTTCATTTGATGGACCAGCATCTTCCTTAAGACGTTGGACGACAATTTCTCTTTCTCTTTCGTTGATGACTACAAAGAGATATAGAATTATTAATCATTTTTTCTCACATTGGATTGGGAAAATTTTAACACCCTGTATAGAGTAAAAATATTCCCCACATTTTAGTGCTACGTACATTTTGAGTTTTCAGGGAAATCAGGCAAGAAATAGTAGGCAGCAAAGGACAAAAGTAAAGTAGGAATAGCTTCGATAATAAAAATCCACTGCCAGCCAGTTAAACCTTGAAGACCATCCATTTGCATGATACCGTAACCCTAAAGATATATAAAGTTAAAATATTTTACTCTTTTTTTTTTTTTTTTTGTGACATGTTTGTATAAATTTACCAAAACACCACCAAATGCCTAAAAAAAGAAAAATAACTGTTCAGTCACTATTTTCTATAACGAGAACAGCTTAATTAAAAACCTACACCAGCCAAGGTAGACGTAGCGAAAAAGAAGGCGACACGAGTAGCTTGTTCTTTACGTGTATACCATAAAGTGAGATAGAAAATGACACCTGGGAAAAGACCAGCTTCAGTAACACCCAAGAAGAAACGAGAGGCAAGCAAACCTGCAGGGTTTTTAATAGCAGCCATAGCAGCCATCTAAAAAAACGAACTAGATCAATGATTTGTATGTACAGAGTTTTGCATATATAGAACTTACCACAGTACCCCACATAATCATGACGATAGGGATCCATCGGCTAGGTCCGATTTTCTTTAAAATCATGTTTGAGGGAACTTCAAAGATGATATAACCAACAAAAAAGAGAGACAAGGCAACATTATAATCGTTACTGCTGACTTTGAGATCTTCAACTATGCCAGCCAATTTAGCGTTACCAATATTAACACGATCCAAGAAAGAGCACAGGTATAAGAGACCAAGGAAAGGAATGATACGCATATCCAATTTCCACAAAGTCTTACTTAATTCTTCAGGAGTTGGAGGAATAAACCCATTAGAATCAGTGTCAGCGTGATGTTCAATGTCTTTATCGAGTTCGTATTCATGAGATTTTACAACTGTCTCAATAAATTGTTCTTCTTTTGTTTCCTTTGACATTTTAATGTGAAGAGAAAAAAAAAAAAAGAAAGAAAGAGGAGCTTTTATTGATCTTTATATATACTAATTTTGTCATGTGAACGGCGGTGCAATGCAAATCTTTGTAAGTATACATTACACAAATTGATGCCTTTGTGAAACGTCTACCGGAGAATAGTTCTATTTGTTGCCAATTCCATCAAAATGACTAACTTGGATTAATCCAATCAAAAGTTTAAGGGCTCTAGTTTATAATTTATATATAAAAAACCGAATTGCGTAGAAATTTTGCGCATGAAATAATAAACAAAAATAATTGTGCGTATGAAACAAAAGTTACATGAAATAAATTAGTTTTAGAAGGGACATTTTGGCATATAAACTGTAAGTTACCAAATGTAGAATGTGTGTCATCTTATCTATTTAGCCAATAGAAAGAACGACAGTTTAAAAAGAAGAGGTTATGATAAAATTCTTTCTTTTTAGCTGTTGGCCAAGTGGTGGATCTTGATCTTTTTCTTATACAACCCCGCAAAAAAAAAAAAAAAAGAGATCATGGTCCGGGGATTTTATCCATTGTCGCACAACCAAAAGACATTTCCAGCAAACTCTAAAAAAAAAAAAAATAGAAATTGATCATGTTTACGTGATGTCTTATAAACCAGCTTGATTCATACAGTTCCTTGGAGGTAGACAATGTCAATGCTGGTTTTCCTCTTATTTAGAGTCTTGTTTTTGTGTCGACTTGTCCTTCAATTCAATTATTGCAGGTTATTTGTCTAGTTGTGGAGCTGCTTTCTCTGAATAGTTGGACTTCAAATACCTAGTCTTGTTGGCAGATGTTTAAGAGATAATATGCATAAAATGTGCTATCCAGTGCGCTTGATCAGAGTTTACTTCTTTTTCCGAGTACACGGTTGCTAACAAATGGGGTAAGTAGATCTGCAGCAGAAATGGGTACTCATGGCTTCAGTACTCGCAACACCTTCATTCTTCTGCGCCCATATTCACCGTAGTAACACATCTAAAGAAAATCTAAAGCCGTCAGCAATTTTGCCAAAAATCAATAAATTCTTAGTACCTAATGAAGTTGATATAACCGTTGCGTTTCCGTTATTGTCTTTTTTACATAGTTTTATTGTAAGTAACAAGCTGGCTATTCTCACAATATATGCCTTTTAGAGACGAATTTATAGGAATTCGACCTTGGTAAGGTGAGAGAAGCATGGCGGATAGCTACTAGTGTTAATCAATAACAGACTCTTTTTTACATAGGTAATTGGTGAATTGCCTTTTCTCTCTGGAGACATGGAAGAAACCTCATCAATGCTTGATAGACAGCTAGTTAGAAAATTTCATTGAACCAGACTACACGCGCTGGTATAGATGTTAGTTGAATTAAACGATTGTACTTATCTTGCTCTATTACGCTAAAAAGGTTAATAATTGGCACACATCAGAATCCAGGTCAAACTATAATAAAAAAAGAAGTATGACCTTTATCGAAAACTTGGAAAATCGCCTTTTAGAAGATGGAAAAAGGCTGCTCATATAGATTGATCTGCTTCATTGTTTCCGAAATAGCGAGCTGTTTCTTCACACAAAGGAAAAAGCAAAACCAACTATATACATAATAAAGAGATATCAATGAGCAGAGTTTGTGGCATATTCTGTATATACCTATTTCCAAAAAAAAAAATTTTTTTTTTTTGGTATAATTGCGATTCATTTGCTAAGGTGTACAGTCAAACCTATGGAATTTGGCTCTAATAAGTGACGATTAATTTTTTATTTCAGCCAATCATTTTTGGAAATCCGGCATTTATTTTTTTTTTTATTAGCGCCAAATTCCATAGGTTTGACTTTATGTCAATCAATCAAGGAACTGAGCAGCATTTATGGTTCCACATCACAAGGGTAGCATTTATGTGTTACTGACAATGTGACTTGAAGATAAACAACAAATAATTCATTGCTATTCCGCAGGATCCCACCCTTATTGAGTTACATGGTACTGAGCGTAGGATGAAACACAACAAGGGCTGTAGATTAAACAAACAAGTTCTCCTTTTGCATGCGATTTAATGTTAGTATACTTGGGAGTCCCACTAACTTCCTCTTATTTCATGTTGCTTAGCTCACTTTAATCTACATAATGAAAACACATGGCGGCGCATTGGTATGATCCTTTATATAGTAAGACTTAATTAATATATTAGGAACGTTATGCAGATCACTATAAACGAAGATTAAGGTAACTCTAAATGCGCATGCAATTTGAAGTTGTACAGTGCTTGGGCTTTTTTTTTTTTTTTTTTTTGAAATGATTGTTCGGGTTTAAAAATTGGTTGGACCGTCGTTTGGTCTTTTTTGACTGGGCTAAAGTGCTGAAACATTTGGTTTTGCGAGCAAGGTTCACTAGATCGCGTTTGTACACTCGTTTTTCTATTTGATAGTTGTTCTAGTTTGAAGCAAAAAAAAAAAAAAGATAAGAAGTCGGTTTGCCCCTACCAGACACATGACTTTATTGTAATTGTTCACTTTGTCATAGGGAACCTTCACCAATAAGAAAAGAAACACAGGCTGCTAAAACAGAGAAAAGCTAATGATGGAAAAAAGAGAGATTAGTACGACGAAACTGCGGATAACAAGCTATTACCAAAATGTACGACTAATACTCCTTTGGTCAGGTTCATGGACGAGCATTTTTATGCAATGAATCTTGAAGGAAGATCGGATCGCTATGGATAGTGCTTCTATCCATAAACCCTAGTCGTTGTTACAAAGAATTGAAAGTAAAGGCTATACCTCCTTATTCACTCGAATTGAGTCCAATTGAGCAATTTTGGAAAACAGTTAAAGGGAAGATGAGGCGTGATCCACATATCTTTATCAAAACGACGGCTAACAGAGCCTGCGCAATAGTTGCGCAACAAGCTAAAAATACGGAAAGGAGTTTCTAGTTTTTGTTTGGTATCATAAAACACTCTGTCGTGCCTTCAGAAGATGGAGATTTTCATATATCAACTTTTGTGGAATGACTTAAAGCTAACAACAGTCTATAGCGGTGTTAAAAGAAAAAAACGTTGATGTAGAACAAGCGCTTGTCTTGTCTAAGAAAACGCTATTGTATCGTTAGTGGATCATTTTTGTGAATATCCTCCTAGTGTGGCGTCTGCGGTCCAAATTTATTATCATATATTTTCTTTGTTGATGAATGAAATTCAAAATTCGCTGTGTTTTTACTCTCTTCTGCATACACTCTATTCAGAACATGTCATTTGTACAGGAAAGAGAGCGACGTCCCAATGCCGGCAGCCGGTAATTAGAAGTGCGAGTTATTTAACCAAGCATTATTAACTTTTGCTTTCTCCAGTATGAGCGCATTGCTAAATCAAGAGATTGATATGGAAGAACTATTTGAGTATAATGAAAACGAAGAAGATCAAGAATTCTCTAGTCATGGTATGTCTTTTTTTTTTTTTAATAAACCAAGTAGCAAATAAGCATTTTAAAAGCTCTTTTACGCAGATGCTGAAGAAGAAGAAGATAAAGTTGATTCCGATTTTGATCTTGATTCATCTGAAGGTGAGCAAGAACATATTGAAGAAGGAAAGAAGATGGATAAGCAGATTTTACTTGAAGAAAAACGAGTAAAGTATTAAAATAATGTCTCAAACCGTTTCTCTGATCTAATGTTCATTAGGCACGTAGAGCAGCAACAGCTTTCAATCCAGCGAAACCTATCGTCAAACCAAAAGAGCCAGCAGAAAAGAAAAGAAAGATACCGAAATCATTTTTGGAAACAAGCATCGATGAACGCAACAAACGTCATTCTTCTCGAAAAAACACTATTCTTAATCGAATGTTTGTTGAAGATCAGATCCGAGAACAACAAAAAAGAAGAGTAAAACCAAGGGGTTTTTTTTTTAACCTACATACAGTATGAATCTAACAGGCAAACAACATAGGCACAACAACCTAAAAGAGATAAAAAAGTCGAAAAAAAGTTGACTCAAGAAGAACTTTTAGCAGAAGCAGCTCTTACAGAAGAAAAGAATAAGTCTTCTTTATTGGAATGGCAACAGAAAGAAGCCGAGAAGAAAGAAAATGCTAGAAAGAAAGACAAAAAGGGGATCACTGGACCGTTTATCAGATATCATTCATTTATGGATGAATACATGCAAAATCCAAGGGTTGTTATTCCTAGTGAAGACAGTGAAAAAATGATAGATGAAGAACAAGTACAAACTAGAAACCTAGTCTTATTGGATGAAACAATGGGAAGAAATCTTATCACTTTTGTCGAAAAGGAGTCAGAAGAAGCAACTGACGATTTAGAATTATATGGTTTAATTGATGAGCTGAAAAGTTGGAGGGAAAAGGCTGCTAAACCCAACAAACCCACTCTTTGCCCTGTCACAGGCACTGTGGCAAAATACCGTGATCCTAAAACAAATGTGCCTTATGCAAACATTCACGCGTATAATACAATTAAGGCGTGTTTCAACCATGGAATGAATTGGTCTCCGGAGCTTGGAGTGTATTTGGGCCAATTACCAAGTGCTAAAGGTGTACCTGAAGGCTGGGACTCTGCTTTATAAACTATACCCTCATAAAATATCTTCTATTGCTTTATTAAACAAGTGTTTCTACAGCCTTAATCAATTCATTGAAATCAAATTCTGCTGGCGATTTGTGGAATTTTTCAACAAGTTTAAGCTTTTCTTCCCCACCGGTGACATAGAATTGTTGAAGAGCAAAGGCCAAAAATTGAGCGTTTGCAGTGTCAATCAACTTGATATCATCGTTAATTTCACCCTTCATTAGCACAATACCCTTTGACTTTTCAAGTTCAGTAAAGTGAGTTAATGTGAGGAAAGGCCTAGCTTCTGTGCCCTTTGTCTTATATTCTAAAAGAGATGTAAAGTTGCATTGATGGAAGTTGAACTGAAGGAAGAAGAATTCAACACCTTCTTCACGAGGCATAGGAACAACAAACTACCAACCGTAAGTAAATTATTAAATATTTCACTCATAAAAAGCACTTACCATGGGATATTGTTGACTACGCTTGTAAAGTTTTTGATAAACGTCACTTGGAATAACCGCAGTAATACAATCCTTATTGGCATGGCCTGCATTCCAGATTTCTGCAATCTTTTCTGGTGTCTCTTTCTCGAGCAAATCCACTTTAACAAACTTATCCAAGGTCTACATAAAAGGCGTTAATGATCAAACTCCTTTCATTTTTTTAGCAGTCCTACTTACAGGTGCAGAAGAATCATAGGGCAATTGGGATTTAGCAGCAATAGTTGAAGCAGAGGCTTTCTTGGTAGTATCCTTAACAACCTTAGGCTCGACTTTCTTTGGAGTAGCAGCCTTCAATTTTTGCTTGGCTTCTTCTTTAATTTTTTGCTTTAACTGATCAACAGTAAGACCTTCCCTATATGAGAAAAGTCAATATAGCTATTCTGTGCTTGTTTATATAAATCGTACTTTTTAGCGACAGCCTTAAGCTTCTCGGCATATTTGCTCTCGAAATCAACAGGCTTAATACCTTCGTTGAAAAACCTATTCTGGCCTACAAAACTGTCAATACGTAACCCCAGATCGTTATGCTTTCTCGTACCTAATCTGAAATTAGCTACCTTCCTTTCAAATTGAGCGGCAGATTTGGAAGCCAAGTTGATCTTTTGCACATTTCTGAAAGCTTGTCGAGAAAGATTGGTGAACATTGTTGACATGAACCAAAATATAAAGAGATTAAAGATGCTAGAATGACAGGGCCGTATAAGAGAGTGAGGCTCTCATATGGACACCCTCAATAAACACCCCGTTTCGGGGTTCCGCAAGAAGCCAATATTCCTTTCGACCCTAGTCACTTCCTCCCCTCAATTTTTTTTTTTTTTTTTTTTTTTTTTTTTTTGATAGGTCTGCAACTGGAAAAAAAAAAAGTTTATTCCAGGTTTCTTTTGCAATATTACAACATAATGTTCAGAATTTCGTCTCAATTAATTTCCAAAAAGTAAAAGTAATATAACAAAAGCAACTTGAAGTATTAACCTCTGAACTTTAGTGCTGTTGCCAGTAACTTGCAGTTTTCTCGAAAGGTAAGTAAAAACGTTACACCTTCTATGTGTCTATTTGGGATAACGAACATTGCATAGATCTCCACTAGTTTGTTGTCTTCCAGAAATAAAGTCCAGCCATTGAGTATTATTGCACAAAGAGCTGTCAAGTCCAACAGTACACGTTTAGCAGGCAATGTCACTGTTTTGAATCATATTGGTATGCGCCACTTGAGCACCGAAGACAATGCAGAAACAACTACAACTTCTATTGTCGATTCAGCAAAGGAAGCTCTCCAACAAGCAACACAAACCACTTCACCTGATACACTTGCCGAAGTAGCAGCGAAAATTGGAGACTTTAAAGACCTTGGATTATGTAATTTTACACCTGTAGGCGGTTTAGAAGCCATGTTGGAAGCTATTCATGTATACAGTGGATTACCATGGTGGGGGTCAATTGCTTTGGCCACCATCACTGTACGTCTTGCACTCTTGCCTTTGATGGTCAAGATCCAAAGAAATAACGCTCGTTTAATGAACATTAACCCAGACGTCACTCGTATTATGGACAACCTCAAGTCAGCACAAGCCCAAGGTGATTCATTATCCGTCGGTAAATATACAAAGGAACTTCAAACTCTTTTCCAAAAGAACGAGTGTCATCCCATGAAGTCTATGGGTCTCCCTTTGATCCAAATGCCTGTCATGATTTCTTTCTTCATGGCTATCCGTGGTATGGCTGAAGTACCTGTTCCAGGTTTGCATGATCAAGGTCTTTATTGGTTTACGGATTTAGCGTCCAAAGACCCTTATTATATTCTTCCTGTTATCAGTGCAGCCACTATGATGACTGTGCTGGAAGCAGGTACTGAAGCAGGTGCTGCTAATCCTCAAAGCAAGGGTATGAAAAACTTCTTCCGTGGTCTTTCCGTTGTGATGATACCTTTCACCGCTTGGATGCCCAGTGTAAGTGAACCATTGGAAACGAATAGACATACATAGATTAAAGTGTTTATTTATAGGGTGTGTTTGTGTACTGGATTACATCCAATATGTTCTCCATTGGTCAAATTCTCGCTTTAAAGAACCCCTCTCTTCGTAGCGCATTAAATATTCCTAAACTTTTAAAGAAGCCAGAAGAACTTCAAAAGAATACAAAGGGATTTATGGAAAACTTTAGAGAACAACAAGTCCTTCATGAAAAATCAGAAAAAGAACGTATTCTTCGTGAAAGACAACAAGCTGCTGCTGCTGCCAGAAGAGCTGCTAAACGTAGATTCTAAATAATTCGCTTAACCCCTTATCTTTGATTTCTTGTTGTTATTATAGATTATTTTTAAAAAAAAAAAAAAAAATAATATTTTCATGCAGTTTTTTTTTTTTTTTTCTGTGCATGTGACACAAAATCGTACAAGTTTTAGGGTTCTTTTTTTTTTCGCTTTATTCTTCTCCATGCCTGTTGATAACGCTATTAAAATATTCGCTGGCAATTCTCACCCAGAACTGGCCAAGCTCGTTACCGAACGTATGGGAATTGAGTTGGCAAAGGCTGTTGTTGTTAAATTCTCTAATCAAGAAACTTCTGTTACGGTGGGTGAATCGGTTCGAGATGAGGATGTATTTATTATTCAATCGGGCTGTGGTGAAATCAACGACAATCTCATGGAACTTTTGATCTTGATTAATGCTTGTAAAACGGCTTCTGCTCGTAGAATCACAGCTATCATTCCTTGTTTTCCTTATGCTCGACAAGATAAAAAAGATAAAAGTCGTGCACCCATCACTGCCAAATTAATAGCGAATATGTTAACTGTGGCTGGTGCTAACCACGTTATCACTATGGATCTTCATGCTTCCCAGATTCAAGGATTTTTCAATATTCCTGTAGACAACTTGTATTGCGAACCTTCCATGATCAAGTATATTCAAACTGAAATTCCAGACTGGAGAAATGCTATTATTGTCTCTCCAGATGCAGGCGGGGCTAAACGGTAAAAAAAAAACGATGAACTACATGTATAGAATAACCTAGCTTGAATTCATGCATTTTTGCATATTAGAGCCACCTCTATTGCTGACCGTCTTGAGCTCGACTTTGCTTTGATCCATAAAGAGCGTAAGAGGGCCAACGAAGTGTCACGGATGGTGTTAGTGGGTGATGTTAGGGGAAGGATCGCTGTCTTGGTTGATGATATGGCAGATACATGCGGTACACTTGGTCTGGCAGCAAAGACCTTAGTTGAAAATGGTGCTACTAAAGTGTATGCCATTGTTGCTCATGGTATACTTTCTGGAAAAGCCATCCAAGTCATCAACGACTCTGTTATCGAAAAATTAGTGGTTACTAATACCATTCCTCACCACGACAAAATGGCTATCTGCCCCAAGATTGATGTTATTGATATCTCTCCTACACTTGCAGAAGCCATCCGTAGAACTCATAATGGAGAATCAGTATCTTATCTTTTCTCACACGCTCCTGAATAAGAGTATATGTATTTTCTTTTTTTTTTTTTTTTTGTCAACTTTGCTATAATAATGCTCATTCGTTTATTTTATTTGTAATGATTTTGTTAGCTTGTTCTTTGAATTGAATTGGTATCCAGTCTTTGATGTGCACTAAAGATTCTATAATCTAATCGTAAAACACGTATTAGTCGAGCAAATTCATTTTTAACAAAAAGACATACTTGTTTTTCTAATTGTTGTTTGTATTTGACTTCTTTATATTCTTGATTCTTTTGACATATTTCCCATGCCTCTAATATGCTTTTGACTATAAGTTTCATTTTGTCTCCATATTGGTTTTGGTTTTTGGCAGTTGTCAAAGCGAGACAGGCATTGATTCGCACTTTAAAGTTCTTACATTGCAGCAGAGACTGAATGAGCGATTGATATAATGTATGAGTCCAAGGATATACTCCACCTCCATCCATAAACCCAATGGGGAAATGGTCGTTTAATAACATATTGCTAGTTGCATGACAAGCATTCCATCGTATCTTTAATGCGCCACTTTCGATATTCTTCTCTAATCCATCCATGGCATTTCGTACAAGAGACATGATACGGGTATTGTCATAATACTCTTTAGGGGTGATACGCAACAAACTGCCAATAGCTCTCACCGCATTGGATCTTAGCTTATCATTATCTAAAGCTCCTGCAGTGGCTACACCAAGTATCTCAATCCATTCCGCAGTGGACATGTATTCACGTAAGCTGAAATCAGCTTTATCGCTATAAGAACGAACTATAAATCAGTGGAGATAAAAAAAAAAGCTAGAATGCACTACCTTTCTAGAACTAAAGCATCACACAAGTTGGCAATAGCCCATGTAGCGCGCACTCGCACAACAGTGGCTTTGTCATCTTTTTGGGTGAGAATAGCCTTGATCATATCCGAAACAAACAATGGATCTTCTCGCATGGAGGGGAACAATACAAATACCCCCAATGTTCTACATGCCGCCGCTCGCACATTTGCATCTTTATCGGAAGCTAAAGAAAACAACAAAGTGATCGCTAATCGATGATAGCGGTACTACATAGACACATCAATGAATGCTGATGATAAACTTCTAACCAATAGAAACTTACGTGAAACTTTTCGAATACCTCTTTTGGTATGCTCGCAAAGCAATCACAGGCAGCTACTCGAACATGTGGTGAGTCGTCCGAAGACGCTTTATGGAGATAACTTTCTATCATTATTTTCCACCAGCCTTCATCATAGTGTTGGTGTTCTTCCATAGCATTAGCGTATGATTCTACAAATTTGAGACTTTCTGCTGTGATGGGCAACTGATCTTGTGTTGCTGTCATCAGTTTCTTCCATAGGGCTGGCATTGTCTGAGCATAATAGTTTTTCGTGATTACAGAACATGTGCGCCATCCTTCCGCCTGTATTTCTTGATCGGCATGAGTCGCTGCTGTCAATAAAATGCCATCTACAAGGTCGGTTTGGATCAGTTCTTGGAGGTTAACTTGCTGAACACTGAAAATGCAAGTGATCACCTTTAACACGGAACTACAAAGATCTAAGTGGACAAATGAGTATGGATGTTTTAGTAGTGAAGGCCTACTTACTAGGTTCATTCCAGTGTACCTTAATGGCATGGTATATGGAGAGTAAATGCGATTTTGACAGTCGTTCATAAGAACAGTTTTCAATAAGGATTGTGGTTACGTTCATAATCATCGAGAGGATTTGAGTGGTCTGTTCTTTTCCTAATGCCAAAACGATGCTTTTATGAATATCACGGATGATAGATCCTAGGTTTTCTGATAAAGTGGTGAAAGAAGTTTTGCTTTTCTCACTATCATATGGCATTAGAGTGTTGCAAGACCACGATTTTTTTTTTTTGTTTATTTACCTTTCCAAGGCTAAGCTTAAATATTGCTTGGAGCCATCCAACATGGACATAAGCGTGGTACATACGGCTGCACGTACATTCTGCGCTGGGTCATACAATAAAATGGTAAAAAGTGAGTAAGGTTGATTATCCGATTTCAATACAGAGGGTATTTCTCCATGAATAACATTGTTAGAAAGAAAGATGGATAGTGTATCGGGTAAAAATTTGTGCCAATGAGGATATAATACTTTTGGCGTTGACTATCCAAAAATAAAAAGGTAAATAAAACGACATTTTTACTAATTCATATTATTTTACTGTGGCAATAGCGGATAAACATAAGAGGGCATTGATACGTATTTTTGCATTATCTTTCTGTCTTCGAGGAGATAATTCTGTAAATGTTCCAGAGTCGGAAAGCTCAGATTCAGAACTGGAAACAGTTGGATTTAAATATTTGTGTTGTAATGGAGTTCTCCAAGATAATTGTAAGGTGGGACGAGTATTATTGGCCAACGCTGCGGTAGGTTGGGTAAGTGGGTTACGTCGAGTATTAGCGTTGACAGGTTGTGGAACAATGGCGTAAGATTGTACATTGACGTGCATGAAAATAAACGTGTAAATAATTTCGATAATATCACATAATGGATTTGTCACTAATGATTTATCTTGTGATAGCAAGAATTGAAGGGCTCTTAAAGTGGAGCTTGCAATCTTTCTTACAGCTGTGTCTGTAAAATCGAGCGACGTTGATGCGACCATAATGGTTCCTTGATCTGTCCGGTCCACAGTACATATATTCTCTAATAAACAAGCATAAAAATCCCTGAAAAAGGGTTGTATTTTCGATTGAGAACTTCCAGCACAAGTATTGCCTATGCAGTTGATGGCCATGCGTCGTATTTCGAGAGGCTTTGTTGATCTATTCGCTAGTCCCAGCAAAACTTTAGATAATCGAGTTATTGAGCGTTGCGTATTGCTAGCGTTTTCGAAAACTAGAGCACTAAGGGCTCTTAATAAATCCACTTTGTGTTCTGTGGAGTCTTTTATATTATCTAAACCATCCATAATGTATTTTATGCAAGTATCAAATTGAGCAGGGCGAAAGCTTGTTACTCGAATCTGAAATAAACCATCAGTATGACAAGAAAAAAAAAAAAAAATACCAAGAGGTAACTCACTTGTTTGGAAAGCTGCCTGTACAAAAACTGGCAAAAAGAACGAGAAAGGGTATGTTGATGACCTAATTGTTTACAACCAACAACTAAAATCTCAATAACTTGCTTTTGAAGAGAAAAAAAAAAAAGAAAACGAACATGAGACAGGTTTTCCTTGTTGTGAAAAATAAGTACCTGATCAGAAATAGATTTGTCGTGATTCAAGCTATTAAACAAGTCTAATGTAGCAGCTGGGCTTGACTCTTCGTTTAGTTTATTGGGAAAAGTTGCTTGCTTATACTGATCTAAGAGGGAATAAAAATGGTCCAAGCTCTTTGATTGAGCCATTGTGACAATTTGCAATGAATGAATGAAATGAAAAATGAGCAATTGGTAATAGTAGTGCTCTCCTCCAGTCAAGTCACAGTAGAAAAAAAAAAAAAAAAAAAAAAAAAAAAACGGAGTTGAGATTTTGCGCTGTTGTTATTACTGTTTGCTTTGATTTCAATACTGTATAAGAAGCACGGAAACCTAAATATATCTTATGGTTATTTAAGCTATATATTTGAGTTTGGGAGGTTTAAAAGAGTTGATTTTACTGCCTCTTTCTGATATACAACGCATTTCATACACGAAAGACAAAGTGGGATTATATTGTTTTGACAGGACAGACGAATTTGAAATACATAAAGCAATAAAGGTTTACCGACCACTACAATTAATACACAGGCTGGAAACAGGGGCAACGTATCGATTCCTAAAAAGTGAATTGACTCATTATATTGTAAAGGTAATAGGGTATTCGCACCCATTTAATGCTACATTATAAGTGTTCAAGTATAGAATATGGCTCAAAACCCTCTTGATACTGTAATAGAGTTGTTTTGAAAATGCAAAAACAGACTGTACCTTTTTATGACAGTTTTCAGCAATAGCCGTCATATCTATGTAATAGAATATGAACCAAATAAAAGAAAAGAGCTTCTTCTAAATCATATCGTCGTTCTCTTTTTGCTTAAGATTCAATTTTTGGAGAGACATACGTATGCACAATAATACTACATTAATCTTATTAAATTTGAACTACTAGAGGTAGCACTATGTATTTATTGTAATCTGTAAATCTCTCTATACCTGGGTGGATAGATTCGCTTCAATTCAATATTAGTAATAGATTAGTAATGCATTTCTAAGATTTGTAAAACTTTCATGCAAGGTATTATAGTCCTCACCCATAAAGCTCAGATTATTAATCAATACTAATATACAGTCTACATTTTGTTCAAAGTACAGTACAACTCTAGATTAGTTTGATGAAGCTTTTAGTCTTGGCAAATCTATACATATATATATATGACAAGCTGAATATATACATGAATCAAAAGAGTTGTTAAAATGCATAAAGATAACCGTAAAGTTGCTAGTTACTTGTAAACATCAGGAAATAACTAAAATATATGTCGTGAATTTCCATGTATATTATTAATAATAGTCCCGTGCAATGGCATCATTCTCTAAGCCAATGTAGTTATCATCCTTATAAAAGAGGTAATGTTTTCGATTGAATGTTGTTCTTCATATCAATTAACTATGTCTTCTGAAAAAATCTTTATTACTGGTGGTACTGGAAACATTGGTACTCGACTAGTCAACACTCTTCTCTCAAGAAATGCCTTTGTTACTCTGTATGCTCGTGATGCAGAAAAGGTTAGAAAACTCTTTCCTAATCATGGTTCCCGTCTTCAAGTTATTGAAGGCTCTTTTGAAAACCTTGACCCTCTCAAGGAAGGCATCCGTGGTCATTCTCGTTTGTTCTTGCTTGTAAGAGACTTGGGCCGTTTAGCTGAAATCAAAGGCACCATTGCACGTTATGCTTATGAAGCTGGTGTCAAGCAAATTGTGGATATCTCTACTGTGACTATCGATAGTGGTTGGAGAGTCTCTTCTATTGGTGAAGCTCATCAACGTGCTGAGAAAGCTATTCTTGATGTCCCTCGTCGTGGTCATTTGGTTGCTTTACGTCCTAATCGTTTCTTCTCCAATCATATAGCTGGTCCAAGCTCTTTACAGGATGATGTTCTTTATGACTCGGTCGATACTAATGTCTCTCAAGGATGGATTTCTACAAACGATATTGCTGACTTTGCTGCTGCCATTTTACAAGACGATATTGAAAAGCACCAAGATAAGGTCTATAATCTAACAAGTGAGCTTCTCACTGGCAATCAACGTGCCGAGATTCTTTCGCGTGTTACAGGTCGCAAAGTCAAATATGTTCAAGATGCATTGAAGAGATACAATTTTATTAGTCAAGTTGCTCATTATCCTCATATCTATGCTATTGACTTGATTGATACAGCTAATGGTCAGCCTGAAGTACCTGTTAACCCATCTATTGAAATAGTTCTTCAAAGAAAGCCCGAAACATTCGAACAGTACCTCAAGTCTCAAAAACAAAACTTGCAATAGTTAAACTAATAAAGCATTTTTTGAATATCAAATTTAACCAAACACAAACATGATTATCCGTACAATGCCTCATTATTAAGTTATCCTGATACTCATTTATAGTTGGTTATCATTACCTATTTTCCACCTATATTTAAAGTATAATGAAGTGTTTATTTATTACGCTTTTATTGCCACATGGTAATGGTTTTTTTTTTTTTTTTTTTTTTTTTTTTCACAGCAAAACATTATCACATGTAAATGAATTTTTCTCTACACAAAAAAAAGAAAAAGGGATTTTAATGCTGACCCTCCCCCCCTCCTTTTTTTTTTCTTTCTTTTTCTTTCGTTTCCTCATTAGTGTTTAATGCCTAACGTATTCTCCAAGTTAGCAATACAAGAATGGGGACTGTCTATGCTGCCCCACGTCGTTAGTCTTTTAAAAGGCTATAGTCGTCATCGTATAACCATTCAACGCTCCATCTTGTTCTTGTTTATATTTCGTTCACTTATGTCGATGAGAAGACTTATTCAAACATTTCAAAAGAGTCAAAAGAACGATACAAAGAAAAAGGTGAAACTAGAACAACAAAAAAAGAAAGTTGAAGTAAAAAAAAAAAAAAAAAAAAAAAAAAAAAAAAAAAAAAAAATGTTTAAAGGCAGAAGTTTAAAATCAAGTGGTTAGGTTGATATGGTGTTCTTTAAACAATTTTACAAGTTATTACAAATTGTTATGCCTGGTTTAAAATCAAAAGAGTTTTGGATGTTAGTTATTCACTCTGGATTTTTGGGTAAAAGAAAGACTAACAAACGAGAAACTCAATAGGAACTAATATTTTATAAAGTCTTTAGAACAGTCTTATCTGTTTATATTGCTTCTCTGGATGGTAGAATTGTCAGTGCATTAGTGCGAGGTCAAATAAGAGAATTTTTACTTGGTATTGTTTGGTGGATGACTGTTGCTATACCTGCAACCTATACAAATAGTATGGTAAATATTGTGAAGAGAGACATGTTAGCCTTTTCACTTACTCTGTTTTTAGCTGAGCTATATGCAAAGTAAGCTTGCTATTCAATTCCGTACTCGCCTTACAACATTTATCCACGATCAATATTTAACTGACATGACTTTTTATGCCGTTGGAAACCTTGATGATCGAATTAAAAACGCCGACCAATGTATTACAGTGGATACAATGAAGTTTTCAACCTCTTTGGCCGAATTATATTCCAATCTTGCCAAACCTATTTTGGACGTTTTTATCTACAACTATCAATTGACAAAAAATGTAGGCTTTGAAGGTGTCTTTTTAGGCTCTTTGATCATTCAAATGTCTTCTGCTGTTATGCGCAAGTACACGCCCTCCTTTGGTAAAATGGTAGCGGAAGAACAAAGATTAGAAGGAGAATTCAGATTCAGACACTCTCGTCTCATTGAAAACGCTGAAGAAATTGCCTTGTTTGAAGGTCAGGAAACAGAGAAGAAAGAATTAGATAAGAGCTATTATAACTTGATTAAACATGTAAATCGTGTATTCCGTGTTCGTGTGCCTCATGGTATGTTGGAAGATTTTGTCATCAAGTATTTCTGGGGTGCTTGCGGTTTAGTCTTATGCTCTGTACCTGTATTCTTTAAAGTGCCTGGTTTAGCAGGCAATGATACTTCTGTAGGTGGTAGAACAGAAGGTTTCGTGACTAACCGTCGTCTCTTGATGAGCTCCTCTGATGCAGTAGGTCGTATTATGTACGCCTACAAGGAAATCACTGAATTGGCCGGTTATACAAGTAGAGTAAATGATTTACTTGAAGTCTTTGAAGATGTGAAAGCAGGCAGATATCAAAAGAAACTCGTATCCTCTGTCTCTACAGAATCAAATGCCGAGAAATTAAAAGGTCGCGGTAATATTGTAAAGAGTGAAAATATCGAATTTGAAGATGTCCCTATTGTCAGTCCTAATGGTGATGTACTCGTTCCCAAGTTAACTTTTCACGTGAAACCTGGTGTAAAGTACCTCAACATTTGTTCTTTGTCATACTTACTCATTATGTATCTCTTAACTTAGATGCACTTGTTGATTGTCGGCCCTAATGGCTGTGGTAAATCTTCATTGTTCCGTATTTTGGGTGGATTATGGCCTGTCTATGGTGGTACTGTTCATAAACCAGACCACAGAGATATCTTTTATATCCCTCAAAGACCCTACCTTTCTTTAGGTACTCTTAGAGATCAGTAAGTGATATAATTATAAGCTGTCAATTCTTTATTATTTATACAATGGTGTATAGAATTTTATATCCAGATACAATCAAAGATATGAAGGAGAGAAACATTACAGACGAAAAATTATTAGATATCCTTAAAGTAGTTCAAATTGAACATATCGTTGAACGCGAAGGTGGTTGGGACTCTGAAAAAGAGTGGTCTTTGGCATTATCTGGTGGAGACAAACAACGTGTAAAAATCATTGTATATTCTGCGTGTTTCTCATAAACTAACAGTGATATATATATATATAGATTGCTATGGCAAGATTGTTCTATCATGCTCCCCGTTATGCCATTTTAGATGAATGTACCAGTGCTGTTAGCATGGATATTGAAAAAATCATGTATACACATGCTACTGCTCTTGGTATTTCTCTTTTGACAGTCTCACATCGTCCCTCTCTTTGGAAATATCACAACTTTATTCTCCAATATGATGGTCAAGGAGGTTATGTATTTACAAAGTTAGATGCCCAAAAGAGATTGGCTTTACAAGAAGAGAAGAATACAGTAAGTTGTCTTTTGTATTGTTTCGAAAGGTATTCATTATTTTATTAGATTGAAGCCAAATTGTTAGAGGTGCCAAAACTACAAGCACGCATTAACGAGTTATCTGAAGAATTAACAAGTAGTCAATAAATTATTCCACATACCCTCTATCACACTCTAAACATATTGTTTCATTATAAATAAAGCAACTTATTTTACATAATGAGATAATGTGATTGTTCTTTATCTCTTTGTCAAAAAGTTCTTAACCTTCGTTTCCATAGATACCTTCTCTTTTTCTCTCTTTACTTTTTTTTTATATATATATATATAATCCAATGACAGTTATATACACTGAAACCCATCTTACAAGTGATCCTCAAAAGCACTTTGATAGAGAAATGTTGATTTTTACCATCGGATTATCGTCCATATCTGTTCAGTGCAGAGTTCACCGCCAAGAGCTTATTGATTATATTCTTTCACATAAAATGCGAACAGGTGATTTGCTTCAAATCTTTGGTGTGTTCTTGACGGAAGTAGGGCCTAACAACGAGCAACTGTACTATATCAACATCAATAAGGTTGCTTTGATTGATCAATTCGACCTCCAAGCCGGAAAGAAACGTAAACATCGACATAGTGTACAGGGTGACCCTATTGCTTGGATAAAAGAAGGTGCGGATGAAAGGGGTTCAGTTAGTAAAGTAGGACAAGAAAAAACTCTTGATAGTAATTATGTGAACTACATTGGCGAGTTTAGTGATTACTTTTTTATGTTGTACGGTAAAGTTCAATATACTTGTGAATCTGTCATAGCTCTACGCCAGATCGTCAAGGTAGATAATGATGATCCTTTATCAAGGACCAAGTTACAGTTAGAACAGTTGCAGGAGGAAACCATACAGACACTCAGAATGACAATCTTACGTATCTATGATATTTTTGTAGAAATCCATGAAAAAGGTCTCAACAAAGACAATACGCTTCAATTCGTACACTATGTAAGAGATTTAACGAAACGAGCGAATATCCTAATAAAATCAAGTAGCCACATTATGCCTGCTGGTTTATTTATGGGCGAGAAAGTTGTTTTACCAACGATAATCTATCAAGCGTACGCAAATCTCGAAGGTGTGGCTTAAAATTTCTGTTCCCCCCATTTTAATTGCTTTAATTTTTTTTTTTTTTTTTTTTCTTAATAAACTTAACAACAATGACAACTGCAGCTCCTAATCATGCTGGTAATTGGCGATCCCTCGAGACACCTTTAAGTGACTCCATGTAAACACACATACGCATTCTAAGCCTCTTGCGTCATTAACCACCCCTTTTTTTATAGTTTAGAGACCTTGGATAATATGGGATTCGACACGATGACTCCTGTTCAAGCAGGTGCTATTCCTTTATTTATGAAGAACAAAGACGTCGTTGTTGAAGCTGTCACTGGCTCCGGTAAAACCTTATCATTTGTCATCCCCATTTTAGAAAAACTGTTGCGACGAGAGGAACCATTAAAAAACTACGAGATCGGATCTGTCATTATTACGCCTACTCGAGAACTTGCACAACAAATCCATTCCGTCTTTCAACTTTTCGTTCAAGACCATGAAAGAGAAGAGGACATTCGTCTAGGCTTGTTCATTGGTGGTTCAAGCTCTTTAGCTGAAGATATTACAACCTTTAAAAAAGATCATCCTCGTATTTTGATCGGTACACCTGGGCGTTTAGAAGAATTACTGACGAAATCGATACAATTAGTCAACACAAAAGAATTAGAAGTGCTTGTCATGGATGAAGCCGATCGGTTACTAGATATGGGATTTTCTAGACAGTTAAGCAGTATTATTGCACAGTTACCAAAACAAAGACGAACCGGCTTATTCTCTGCCACCATGACAGATGCTATTTCCGAACTCGTGCGGGCAGGTCTTCGCAACCCAGTAAGAATTGTAGTTAAAGTAGAAGATCTCAGTAACAAAGGCGAAGTGCAGCGTACACCCGCCACATTAGACATTGATTATTTAGTATGTGATGAAGATCAGAAATTGATGCAAATGGCTCGTATCTTATTAAGCGAATTGGCCGATGAAGATGGATCTCGTAAATTCATTGTTTATTTTGCTACTTGTGCCATGGTCGATTACTTTTACAAAATCTTGAGTCGCATTCAAAGCCTGAAACCATTTTCTTTCCACTCACTTCACGGTCAAATGGATACCAAACGTCGATCGGCCACTTATACTACATTTACAGAACTGTCACCAGCTGTGCCAGCCGTGTTGCTTTGTACCGATGTTGCTTCTCGTGGCCTTGATATTTCTGATTTGGATTATGTCATTCAGGTTGACCCGCCTCAAGACCCAAAAGCCTTTTCTCATCGTTGTGGTCGTGCTGGTCGTGCTGGTAGAAAGGGTCGTGCTACAGTGATCCTTGTCCGCGGTCGTGAAGAAGTGTATATAGACTTTCTCAAGTTGCGAAAAATACCAATTCAACGTCGAACCTATATCATGCCTGACTTGAATAGTTTCGATAATAGCATTAAAGCTGGAGAAAACGAGCAGGACGATAAAGCGACATCCGTGGCTGTTGAAGATGAAGGTGTTGCTGATTTTATCAAGGAGATTAGAAGCATTGTTAAAACCGATCGAGATATCAGTGACCGAGGCATCAAGGCGTTTGTTTCTTGGGCTCGATCCTATTCCAAGCACGAAGCCAGTTATATTTTCCGTACCAAGGATCTTGATTTAAATAAGCTGGCTATGGGCTTTGGATTACTTAAACTTCCCAAGATGCCAGAATTGAAAGCGCAAAAGAACGGCAGCGAATTTGTGGAAGAGGAAATCGATTGGGACACATTTAAATATGCTGATAAGAATAGAGAAGCAAAGAGATTAAGAGAAATGAAAGAGTATCAAGAAAAACTCAAGACACAACCCAAGACACAACCTCAAAAGAAAAAGACAAATACAGCTTGGTCCAATAAACAAGACACTAAAGATCGAAAAGTGAAGCGTAAAGAGATCAAGCAAGCTAAGCGAGAATATTTAAAGAAACAAGCCGTAGAAGAAGCAGAACAGAAAAAGAGACAACTAGAAGAAGATCAAGACGACTGGGACGAGTTGGCTGAAGAAGAAAGAATGTATAAAAAGATGAAGAAAGGCAAACTTGATAGAAACGCATTTGAAGAAATGTTTTAAAGCTTGTACATATATTATTTACACCCACTTTTTTTTTTTACCAAACAGGATTGGCCATGATTTGGTCGATGATTTGATTAAATGTATTTTTTCGCTCTGTCATTTCTTGTGCTGGTTTTAAAGCAATACCTAATAATAAAGGCCGTTGTTCATTTGGATTCATCGCGCCAATAGCTTGAAGAATGGAAGAAGAATATAAGACGTATAACTCACTTTGTTCTCCAGTTGATTCACCGAGTAAAAAGTGACTTGTTGTAGGTACTGAGGCAGGATTAATAGCTAAATGAGGAGATATGTCCATAGTGGCTTGAATCTGTAGGAAAAGGGATGAGTTTATAGGGTGATCTTTAGGTCATCCACCAATCTTACCAAACTGCCTATTTTTCCATACTGCGTAACGACTATAAATATCTTGTCAGAGAATCCAGTTAACAGAATCTCGGTATGAGCACCATTAATGTTAATAGCGGCCTGTTTATTTTGAAGAGGGAAATCTTCTGGATTTGACATGTCTCTCTGAAAAAAAGATTCTACGTGGAAAGAGTTGGACCTAAATCTACGTCGTGGAGAATTAATGTTTGTTCCGGCAAGGTCCGGCATATTTTAAAAGAAATTTCTCGCAGCCTCCTCCTAATTTCTTTTTTTTTTTTTTTTTTTTCATTTACACATTAACTAGAATGCCTAGAGCCGAAGCTGGTACTCCTAAAGCTATTGCTAATCGTATGAAGGTAACTGAATTTCATGATTAAATATTCCAAGAGCATTTTCTCATATTTTTTTTTAGGCCAAAGGTCTTCAAAAGCTCAAGTTTTATTGTCAAGCTTGTGAACGACAAATGAGAGATGAAAATGGTTTCAAGTGCCATATTATGTCTGAATCACATCAAAGACAAATGCTTCTAGTTGCAGCAAATCCTGGAAGATATGTTTCCAACTTTTCTGCTGAATTCAAGAGAGATTTTATTAGTTTATTGTCCCGTCGACATGGCACAAAGAGAGTGCTGGCAAATAGAGTTTATCAAGAATATATCTCAGATCGTAACCATACTCACATGAATGCAACTCATTGGAACACATTATCTGGATTTTGTATGCAGATGAGTAAAGAAGGTATATTCCGTGTGGATGAAACTGAAAGAGGACTCTATATTTCTTGGATTGACAATAGTCCAAAAGCACTTGCTAGACAGGTAAGCCCTCTTAATAATCAATACAAAGCAGCTTCTCATCTTATTGTAGGCTGCTATTCAAAAAATGGACAGAGCGAAGAAGGATGACGAAGAAAGAGAACAACAATTACTGCAAGAACAAATTGAAAAAGCCAACAAGATTGCAGAAGAGAGAGGAGTTACTGAACAAGAAGTCACTGAATTAAAGAGAGACGGAGAACAACCCATCAAACTAAACTTAAATCTCAAGTCTACAGAACCAGCTCCTGAAGCAGCAGCAACAGAAGCTGAAGTGAAAGCACCTACTGCTACAAAGATGATTTTAGGAGGCTTAAAGAAAAAAACTAGTCTCTCAGCATTAGCAAAGAAATCTTCATCATCAAGTTCATCCTCAACAAACAGCATGAAATTTGGCAATATGATGAAACGTAAAGCAGTTGATACCGAAACTCTTGATGCTAAAAAGATTAAATCAGCTTAAAATAAATTGTAAATAAAAACTATATCGTCATTTTTTTTTTTCTTGTTTTTTCGACATTATTTCAGAATGAATAGTAAGATTGCTTCTAAAATCATATTAAGGTATTATACACCAAAAATAACAGAGAAATGTACTTGAGTAACGATTTTGGTCACTAAAGCTGTCAAGATATTACAAAGCTCAAAGTAGACGCCATAGGTAATTAGTATACTAAATAGACATGTCCAATAAAAAAAAACTAATGTTAATCAAGTTAATGCTGCCGATAATGCTTGTCTCGGAGGAGGAGGAGGTAGTTATTTATAATTAATTTGGTTTTTTATTGGTTTTATTTATGTATATCCTTTACTGCTGACAGTGGATGGCGCTATTCATAGGTAAAATATATTCCTTGTAGAGCTGAGTTTAAATTATGAACGCATGAATGACATATAGGGCTGCAGGACCTAAATTGTTGGAGGAGTGTCGTACTCTTCATGGATGTCCTGATGGGGTAAGTGAATAATACAATAAAGTATACCACGATAATAACAGTTTACTTGTTATCCAGGAGGCAAAGATTACCAAAGGTATGTTCTATTTTATGTCACACGAAACGTCACCATGCTTTAACTTTTGTAACTAGGTTACAATTTGCCATCAAAATGTAAGTCGTTGTCTATACAACACACACACGGCTTATTTATTTTACATTAGACGTCATTCATACTGTAGGACCTAGAAGTGAAAAACCTGACATTTTAGCAAACTGTTATAGAAATTCACTCAAGGTATTAAAGGAAAATGGGTTAAAGACAATTGCATTTCCTTGTATTTCTACTGGCATATTTGGTTATGATAAAGAAAAGGCTGCTAATGTTGCTTTACAAACCGTCCATGATGATTTGAACAAAGATGCAGATAAGGTAACAGCGATAAGATGGACGCTTCGATAATACTGACTTTAAAATAATACATGTATCAAAAAAACAAAAGGTTGATCAAGTTGTCTTTGTATTGTTCAATGAAGCAGATAGAAAAATATACAAAAGTAAGTGAACTTTAATTTTGTTTGATTTGTATTTTAAATGTAACTATACAATAGCTCTTGTGCCCAAATACTTTCCTGGAGCCTCAACTAACATTGAATAGATAAAAAGGTTTTCTTTTTTTTTAAACCAATCAAACAAGCAATGATTCACATATATACAAAGAAATAAAAAAAAAAAAAAAAATTTTTTTTTTTGACAGGCTTAAATAGCATCACCTTATCTTTTTTTTTTCCTTCCCCCCCCCCCCCCTTTTTTTTTTTTTCTTGTCTCCACTTTTTTAAAGCCATGTTCAAATTGATAGCTTCAAAACAATTACTTGTGAGTAAATGCATTATTTTAAAACCGATTCTGTAAAAAAGTTAATCTTGTCAAAAATAGTCCAAAAACCTTAATTTTGTCATACCTCAAATTCGAAGTTATGTTCCTGCCACTTCTGCCATGGAGTTTAAACAAAAGTTGAAGCATAAGCATTTTGGTCGTGCCCCTGTCTATTTTGCCCCTACAGCAGAAGATGCAGTCTACAATATTGTATCAAATACCCCTAAAGAGGCCGAAGAAAAGACAAAAAGACATGTCCTTAACTTACTCGTACAAAATGAACCTGGTGTGTTGAGTCGATTAACGGGCATTCTTGCTGGCAGAAACTTTAATATTGAATCTTTGGTTGTTGCTAATACTGAAGTGAGTGACTTGAGTAGAATGACCATTGTCTTCAATGGAAAGAATATTCCAATCGAACAAGCTAGAAAACAACTTGAAGACCTGGTATGCTGTTACTACGCCGTAAATCAATCTGATGACTAATATTCCATGTATAGGTTCCTGTATGGGCTGTATTAGACTATACAAATACTAGACTCATTGAACGAGAACTGTTGTTGATGAAGGTTTCCACTTTGGGCCCTGAGTATATTCATAAACAATTGGTGCATGCTAAGATTAAAAACGGTTTTCAAAGCGATCTACATAACGAGAAAGAAGAGGTAAACGAATAAGGCGATAATTTACTGTGTAAATCTCACGAGATAATATAGGAATTGGATGAATCACCATCAACTCTCTTAAAAACTACTCATGACCATTTGAGAGCTATTACTGAATTGACTCGTTTATTTGAAGGTAAAATTGTCGATGTTTCCGGTAATTCTGTTGCAGTTGAATTATGTGCTAAGCCTGAGCGCATCTCTTCTTTTATGAAGCTTTGTAAGCCATTTGGCATTATTGAATGCTCAAGAACAGGTAAGCGACAACGATAGATACAAGTCGTAGCTATGTGTATTTATTTTCTTTTTTTTTTTTTTTTTTTTTTTGAATATCAATAGGTGTTATGGCTATGCCTCGCACTCCTGTTGAAGATAGTACTAATGAATCTTCAGAAAATACCTTAGAATTAGAAGAAGACGAAGCCATTGATCTCAGTGCACTTCCTCCCTCTTAGATATTTGCCAATTTACTTGTCTTTATCTTTCTTTTTGTTCTCTTATGTAACAACTCACTAAACGGACCCTTTTAGCGAAAATTCTTTTGTGTTTAACCAAAAAAAGTTTATTTTCCCTTACATCTATCACACAATAATAAATCTCAATCAGAGACAGTTACAAATGGCCTAGCCCTTTGACTTCCAGTGTTATATTAGACCAAGTACATAAGTGTAGTTAATTAGAAAACATATACATAATGTCGCGCCGTGACATCTTCTAGAACAAATCCTTGATACCCAGTCAGGCAGCATAATTATCACATGCTTACTGATAGCTTGGCTCGTCAATGAATAATTGTATATCTGAAGTTGAATTAACGACGATATTTGTTAAAGGTATTATGCAGTTCTTTGTGGGCCAGATGAGACAACACGGATATCATGTAGCTATCTCCTACTTTTGCAAGTACGCGTTGTCTAAAAAACATTGACGAAAGCACGCTTTGATGTTACATCAAATCCTTATTTGGAACAGTACATGAACCAGCTCCATGTCGTACAAATACCTAGCGAGATTTCGGTTCCTAGCAAAAAAAAGTGCGTCTCTTTGCTGTTAAAAAGAGTGTTTATTGTGAATTAAGTGACGACATGTAATATAAAAACGGAGGAGGTACAATTTGATTTACAAAACTCGTTCTTTCGACGTTTAGGGAAAAAGTGAAAGCTGATTGGGTTAGAAAAGTGCATTTTTTTTTTTTTTTTTTTTGCTGTCCTCAACGCCTTTAAAGAATCGCAAATTTTTGGTAGTACATAAATATCGTGGTTTTTATACATTTCTTCTCTTTTCAATAGACAATTCGACCATGACTGTTGCTGCCGAAGACTACCATTCAGCCAACTTAAACTTGAGTTCAACTCCTGCATTTACTAATTTAGAAAACTGGCGTTTGAAAGTTGAAGAAGGTGCTCAAACATGGCACTACATGGAGACAGAAGAGGAAAAGAAAGACTGGCCTCAAACGCTTTGGGATCGCTACCATTTGGGCCTTCCTTTGGTAATGAAGAGCAAAGCAAATGAAATCAATCTAACCATGTTTAACAAAATAGAATGTTCCTGAACTCGATCCAGCAACAACTCCTTTGGAATCAGCTCGTAATGGTTTCGAATTTTACCGTAGACTTCAAACTGAAGACGGTCACTGGGGTGGAGAATATGGTGGACCAATGTACGTATATTTACCGCTTGTTAAAGCTCACGAACGACTCATCAAGTCATTTAGGTTTTTGATTCCTGGTTTGATGATTGTTTATTATATTACTGGAACACCTATTCCTGAACCTTGGCGATTGGAACTAATTCGCTACTTGTTAAACAGAGCGAACACCGAGGATGGGGGTTGGGGAATTCACATCGAAGGCGTTTCTACAGTGTTTGGTACTGGCCTGAATTACGTCGCTCTTCGTATTTTAGGTCTTGGACCCGATCACCCTGCTATGATCAAGGCGCGCAACACACTTCATAAACTAGGCGGTGTAGCAGGAATTCCTGCATGGGGTAAATTCTGGTTATCCGCGTTAGGTGTCTATGACTGGAAAGGTGTTAACCCTATTCCACCTGAGTTATGGGCCTTACCACAATCACTTCCTATTTGTCCCGGTAACTGGTGGGTGCACACTCGCTTAGTCTATTTGCCCATGGGATACATCTATGCTCGTCGATTATCCGCACCACTCACAACATTTACTCAATCGCTTCGTGAGGAACTTTACACTCAACCTTATGAATCTATTCATTGGGATAAACAAAGAAACAACGTTGCTAAAGTTGATTTATATACCCCTCATTCCAAGATTATGGACGTACTCAATTATGGATTAACCTATTACGAATCACTCTCAACAAAGCTACCTCAGTTCAGAAACTATGCTCTTAAATTAACAATCGATCAAATTAAAATGGAAGACGAAAATTCATTTTATTTAGATATTGGCCCAGTCAATAAAGCCATGAACTGGCTTGTCGTTTATTATCATTATGGCAAAGACTCCTATGAATTCAAACAACATGTTAAGAGAAACGCAGATTTTATGTGGATGGGCCCTGAAGGTATGATGATGAATGGTACAAACGGAAGTCAACTCTGGGATGCTGCTTTTATTGCACAAGCCTGCGCCGAGGCTAAGCTTGCTGACGATGCAAGATATCGCGAAAATATGATCAAAACCCTCGAATTCCTTGATCTCACTCAGGTAAAAAAAAAAAAGGGGGGGGATTTATTCTTATGATCTACTTACTGTTCTTTATTAGATTCGTCGCGACCCACCGAATTATAAAAAGTGTTATCGCCAAATTACAAAAGGTGCATGGCCATTTAGCACAAGAGATCAAGGTTTCACTGTCTCAGATTGTACAGCTGAGGGTCTTAAAGCCACAAATGTCTTGCAGCAAATCCCCAACATGCCCACTTTAGTCGATATTTCACGTCTACGTGATGCCGTTGATGTCTTGTTAACCATGCAAAATGCTGATAACGGGTTTGCATCTTACGAAACGATCCGAGCCACACACTTACTGGAACTCTTAAACCCTGCTGAAGTCTTTGGTAATATCATGACGGAATACAGCTATCCTGAATGCACCACTGCCGTTTTGACGGGTCTTCGAAGCTTTGTGAAGGTGGACCCTGAATACCGCCGTGATGAAATTGACGAAACTTGCCGTCGTTGTTTACTCTACATCAAGAAAGTCCAGAACGAAGACGGCTCTTGGTACGGTGCATGGGCTATCTGTTACACCTATGCGGCCATGTTTGCACTTCAAAGTTTAGCCAGTGTGGGTGAATATTATGACACTTCCGATCATGCAAAACGGGGCTGTGACTTTTTGATTTCCAAGCAAGAAGAAGATGGTGGCTGGGGAGAAAGTTACAAATCGTGTGAATTACACGTATATTCTCCTAATGAAAAATCTCAAGTAGTCAATACAGCCTTTGCTGTCATGGCCTTGTTGGAAGCTAAATATCCTCACAAAGAACCCATTCGTCGTGGTATTGAATTGATCATGAAGAGACAACAGGTTACTGGTGAATGGTTACAAGAATCCATTGAAGGTGTCTTTAACAAGAATTGTATGATCTCCTATCCCAACTATAAGTTTGCCTTTACTATTTGGGCACTCGGAAAATACGCTAGTGTTTACGGTGACAGTATTAATTAAAATAAAGAATACTTTTTTCTCTTGGGTTTTATTATATATAATTATCATCATCTAGACCCTATTATCAATGTGATGAGTAAAAGGTGAAACAAAAAGGGGTCAATTTAACTTACTTTTTGACAATCTGAACAACGTCTTCATCCATAAGAGTGTGATCTTTACCGACCTTTTGAGGATTGTGTTTAACAGAAGCACCCCAAACATATGCACATTTGAATTGATCGATGATAGATTTGTGAATACTGTTACAAAAGTCTTCAACTGTACATTTATCTTGTGTCATAACTACAGGTTGTTCGTAATCTGGTAATTGGCCCTTGGGCTTTGTATAAATTCTGACAAGGTTGAGTTTTTCCCACATGGTTTCTAATAATTCATCAAAATTCCATTCGTGGTTAGAAGAAATGGGCACAGCATTAGGAATCTTATAAATGAGGTCTAATTCTTCAATTGAAATTTGATCAATCTTGTTGAGAACATAAACAGCAGGAATATAAATACTACAAGCATATGAGTAAAAAGAAAAGAAGCGTCTACCATCAATAAAAGAACATACCGGTTGCCTTCAACAACATCAATGAGGTCATCAATAGTAGAATCTTCTTTGAATGAAATATCAGCGTTATGGATACGGTATTCGCTCAATACAGCTTTCACTTCATCGTGTGTAATGTTGGTGAGTGGGACTGTGTTGGTCATAGTAATACCACCTTTTTCTTTCTTTTTGAAAATAATAGCAGGAGGTTTCTTGTTTAATCTAATACCAAAACCTTCCAATTCCTTTTCAATAAGCTTCTTGTGTGTCATTGGTTTAAGAACGTCAAGTACAATGAAAATAAGCGAACAGGTACGCGCGACTAATCACATATAAAGTCATGCACTGAACATAAGACAGTCTTTCTTTTTAATACTTACCAGCAATAACTTGACGACCTCTACCCTTACCATCCTTAGCACCTTCAATAATACCTGGAAGATCGAGAATCTATATATTTTTTGAAGGTTACTATCGTGTTTACTGTGGTTTTTTATTTCCCTTACTTGAAGCTTAGCGCCCTTGTATTGAATAATACCAGGAACAGTGGTAAGCGTTGTAAATTCATATGCACCAACTTCAGAGTGGGTACCTGTCAATTTTGACATAAGGGTTGATTTACCTACAGAAGGAAAACCTACACACACGCAAAATCAATACACAAAATCATAAATATATACATTTCAGCGTCTGTCTTACCAACAAAACCAATACGAGCAATACCAGTTTTAGCGACATCGAAACCGACTATTTACAAAATTGAGTACAATTATAAAAAACAAAAAGCAATGAATTATTTACTTACCACCTCCACCTCCACCACCACTAGAGGGAGTAAGTAATTCACGCTTAAGCTTTGCAAGCTTAGCCTTTAATTGACCCAAGTGAAAAGAAGTGGCCTTGTTCTTTTGGGTTTTGGCCATTTCATTCTAACATTGTAATTTCTATTAGTTTGAATGCCATCGACTATGTACATATAAAACATACTTCAATTTCCTAACATTTTTCGTATTAGCATGCAAAATCTTTTTTTTTCCCATTGGTTCGTGTTTCTTGATTGAATTACCTTGATTTTCTCGACCAACGACATTTTAAACTATAAAAATGCTTGCAAAATCTATAGAAGCTAAAGTGTTAGTGCAAAAAAAAAAAATTTTTTTTTTGAAGGGAATCATGGAAGATTTTCGAAATCAGAAATATGGAAGATTTAATTGGGCAGTTATGTTCTGTGTTTAGGCCAGCGTCAACAAAACTTGGGTGTAATTGTAAGTGAGCTTTTTGCCCTTGAGAAAGTCAATGGATAGTGGCCGTGGGTTTCTATGAAAGCTATCACTTTTCTACAACTAGAACGCTCGGCACTGTACTAAATTATAGCTTAAAATTGTCAAGTAGACTCATAGCCGTTTGGTCAAAATACGTTTGTACGACAATACACACAATGTAGTAGGCAGTTCTAAAGTGTTCCTGAGCTTTCTTCATTATAAAAGAGTACTGAAAGCGAGGTACCTTGCTCCAATATTAATTTAGAAGTATGTATCCTATCAACGCCTGTCTTGTTACCATAGAAACCTCAAAAGCCACTATATACCATCTATTCATCAACTACCATTGGCTGATTTTTTCTCGGTTTCTAGAAGCTCATGAACCTATACTTCATGCGTTTTGTCTAACCTCAAATGCGTCATCTAATATGCAATTCTTTCCGAGAACAGAAACTGTTTTGTAACATGAAGATACTAGCCCACTTTATTACTAGATTACACGTAAACACAACACGGAGTACCAAGTCTATATATGGAAGAGCGTGAAACAAAATAAGAAATCTATACGTGACTATGACAAAGATACCACGGAAAAAGAAGGTGAGTACAAGAGTCTTAAAGACGGAAGATAATTGATGTGTGTTATCGAAGAGGATTATTTAACAATGAATTTATTTTGAGATAAAAAAAAAATGATACATGCAAATATTTTTGTTTACAAGTTTGAAACAACAATTTAGTTCTTGCTGGAGAGAGCAGTGACACCGGGGAGTTCCTTACCTTCGAGGAGTTCGAGGGAGGCACCACCACCAGTAGAAATGTGAGAGACCTTGTCACCAGCACCCCACTTGAGAGCAGCAGTAGCGGTATCACCACCACCAATGATAGTAGTGGCACCCTTTTCAGTAGCTTCAATGACAGCAGCAAGGACAGCCTTGGTACCGTTAGCGAAAGCATCGAATTCAAAGACACCAGAAGGACCGTTCCAGACGATGGTCTTGGACTTCAAGATTTCTTCCTTGAAGAGTTGAGATGACTTTTCACCACAGTCAAGACCCATCCATTCATCGGGAATACCTTCTTGTTCAGTAGCATAACCAGTCTTAGCGTTGGCATCGAACTTATCAGCGGTGACGAAATCGATAGGGAAGACAATGTTGACGTTCTTTTCAGCGGCCTTCTTGACAAGACCATCGACCAACTTGGATCCGGGTTCATCAAAGAGAGAAGTACCAATCTATTACCCAGAAGGTTAATATCGGTGATTCAAATAGATAATATGAAATCACAAGTTTCACGCGTTTTTTTTAAATGAAACCCATGAAAAAAAAAAAGTCTTACCTTCATGTTGTTGATAGCCTTCTTGAAGGTGAAAGCCATACCACCACAAACGATCAAAGAGTTGACCTTGTCAAGCATGTTTTCAATCAATTGGATTTTATCGGAAACCTTGGCACCACCGAGGATAGCGAGGAAGGGACGGGCAGGGTTCTCGAGAGCCTTGGCAAAGTATTCGAGTTCCTTTTGCATAAGGAAACCAGCGGCACGTTGAGGAAGCTCAACACCAACCATGGAAGAGTGAGCACGGTGAGCGGTACCGAAAGCATCGTTGACGTAGACATCAGCAAGAGAGGTCAAAGAGGCACGGAAAGCTTTGACCTTTTCAGCATCAGCCTTGATCTTTTGACCATCAACCTTGGCAGAACCTTCTTCTTCGATGTGGAAACGGAGGTTTTCCAAAAGGATGACCTTGCCACCAGTGGCGGATTGACAGACCTTTTCGACTTCAAGACCGACACAGTCGTTGAGGAATTCAACGGGCTTACCCAAGAGCTTTTCAACTTCGGCAGCGACGGGCTTGAGAGAGTACTTGGCAACAGCTTCACCATTGGGACGACCAAGGTGAGACATCAAGATGACAGCAGAAGCACCTTGGTCAAGAGCATACTTGACAGTAGGAAGAGCTTGAACAATACGGTTGTTGTTGGTGATAGTACCATCCTTCAAGGGAACGTTGAAGTCAACACTAAAAATTAATGTAAGTTTCGGGGCTTAACTTTTAGCGGTGATGATGCTTACCGGATGAGAACACGCTTGTTCTTAAGGTCGAGGTCACGAATGGAAAGCTTGTTGGAAAGAGACATGATGAAATATACAATGAAACAAAAAAAAGAAAAGAGAAAAGTAGATTTTATTTTTTTTACATTGTGCTTATATATCTTTCGAAAAAAAAAAAAATCATGACTCGTAAAAATTTTTAGCTTCCTTAAAGCGAAATCCGATCTCCTCTAATAATCCCAATCCATCCATTGGACGATGGCTTTGATGGACTCGGATTCACACGTTCTTCCCAAACATTTTTTTTTTCTTTGTTAAAATAAAAGGTAAAAAACGCGTTATTCTTTCTCTTTAAAACACTATTATTTTCAAAGATATTGTTTGATAATAATATATTCAAGTTTTACCCGTAAATTGTTTGTTATCATGTACATTTAGTGGGTTGTGTTACTATAAAAATCAGTCCATATTACAACGCATCATCTAACAACATCGGTTACACGTTCTTTATGCGTGTAGGTAATTCCTTAGTTGTTCCAAATTACAACAGGGTAGGATGATATGTCATTGAGTAAATGATAAACCATCTTTCTTCAGCAAATTTTTAAACAACGAAGATTTTCAATTGATAAATATTTACAGACCGTTCATGCAAATCGCTGCTGTTATTTTCTTTACACTTGCAAATACAATAGATTAAAGTGAGTTCTATCCAATAACACTTAATGATAATAAACACGCCGAGTAAGCTTTTCTTTACTTTACGTCTTTATCCATCTGTTAGCTTATTTTTTAAAACAGATCATTTGAGATTTTTGCGGTTTTTGAATAGAGATATGTTATCATTGAAAATGCCTGAAACCCTCATAAAATCGACTATTCTCTAATTCTATTTTTACTTGATTGTTCTTTCCCCTAGTGTAACTGCATAAGCAATTACATCCTTACGCCACATGTTCATATATTGCATAAAGAGAGGAAGAGTTCTTTCATAAATTACTATTTTTGCAAAACTAAAACAAATAAACTTTTATTTTACGCGATATACTTGTCCCATTGTTTTCTAGCGTTTTCAGTATATTCTATTTTCTTTATCACCACTGTATGCAGTTTTATTTTCTGCCTATATAGTAGTTACAGGTGAAGAAACTCTAGGTTGGGTCACTAAAGACAATTTTCCATCTCAGTTATTAAATCTCAGCACACAAGCTATTAAGGTACAATATATACTACCATCTAATATATAATATGTGGAATAGGTAAAATACATTGAATTCACGCGTAATCTAATTCAATTACTAGTAAGAACTATGCATAAGTACGACAACGCCAATTTCAGGATTTTGCTGAAAGTATGTACAGGTTCATTATGGTATGCTTCTCAAGTCAACGAATCCTATTTCTCACAGAACAAAGAAGCACACCAAATCCCACAAACTGACCGACACCATTCACTTTTATTGTTTACTAGTTATAAATAGACACAGTTGTATTATGATTACTTGCTCCTCTATATAAAACTCTTTGATTTTAAAGCGTCCAAAGAGAACAATTAGCATAGGCTTTGTATCAGGGTTTCATATTGTTCAAATATACTCTTTATAGGTATGAAAGACGATCGTTCTGACTTTGTACTTTCTTTCGCGAAAATAAAATTGTTCTTTGCCTTCTAAATTTTTATTGTCTTGCAACTTATTATTTCGTTGATTTTGGACAATTATCTTCAGAGGTTTGATAGTTTGTCAGTGAAAACAACGGATTCTCATTTCGCTTGTAAACAAATAAGCTTCCCTTATTTCATGAGTGATATTAAAATGGTTTTATTAAGCAATTGAGTATAGTATACATTATGATCCTTTTGTTTTTTCATTAACGTCAACTTCTGCCTTTTCAACAATAGCTTCTTCAAAGTTTTTAACTTCTACCTTGGTAGTGCCTTCCTCAATATCTTTAAGTTGTTGCTCAGGGCCTTCTTTTCTTATTTTATGAGGTTGGTATTCGTCAAATTCTCTCTCCAAATCACGATATCCTGCTAGCTTGTATATAATAGAGCTAACTGCCCAAGTAACAATAAATGCCCCCACAATGATAATACCAATCCATTCAAAGCTATCGGCTAAAAAGTACCAGAAATTCCACCATCCGTTTTCTAATTCAAGCTGTTCACCGATGAGCGCAAATAATTCGATTAAAGCAACGATCACAGCAACTACCACACTGATGGTTGTAATTGTCAAATTGTAGAATAATTTGCGGACAGGATTGATATAAGCCCAAGTATATGTAAATAGCATCAAAATACTGTCAAATGAATCGATCAACGCCATACCTACAATACGATGAGATGAGGATATCCAATGAGTAACGTTAACGTACCTGAGGCAAACAGTAGTGGTAATAAAATGATCAACCAAAACGACATTCCATTCGCCGCTTGAACAGCTGTAATACCCAACAAAGTGATCTCAGAAGCTGTGTCAAACCCCAAACCAAACAAAAAACCAAGAGGATACATTTTCCAAGACGCGTTGACGAATCTAAACACAGGTCTGAAGAACCGCCCAAGAATGCCGCGGTTACTTAAATACTCTTCAACATCCATTTCTGTATATACACCTTCCCTTTTAACGCGGCGCATTGTTTTGATCACACCAATCATACAAATGATATTCAAAATAGCAATTAAAGTCAAAAAGCAAATGGACACCGATGTACCAATAATACCGCCAATTTCTGAAAAGTTATCAATACTATTCGCAACAGCATTGGCAGTTGCCGCGACAATAATCGATGTGATGAATACTACAGTTGAATGTCCCAAAGAAAAGAATAAACCGACGCATACCGGATGCTGGTTGTTGTTGAGGAGTTTACGAGTGACATTATCAATCGCGGAAATATGATCTATAACAGTAACTATGAGCACCATTGAGCGCACCATCAATAAGTTTCTTACCTGCATCAACAGCATGACGAAGACCGAGGGTATAAGCAAGAGCACCTGTTCCCAACATGGAAGGGTAAGGTTTAAAGACACACACGGCAATTACCCAAATTACAACTTGCAAAATAGACAGACCGCTCAATAATAATATCACCTTGAATCGTACCTTATTAGGATCAGGACCAAAAAAGATCTTGTATGCAAAAGAGTTTTCTGACATGAATCGTAAAGCAAATTTACCAAGTTTCCCTGGCTCATATTTTTCTATTGTTGTCGTTTGTGTTTCCATCTGTAAAGAACAAAAAAGAGAAAAAGAGAAAGTTATGCAAATAAGAGATAAATATATACGGTATGAACAAAAAAAAGGTCACAGTGACTTGTATTTAAAAAAGTGAGGTTTATCTATCTTTGTAGCACAAGCTGATATAGATTAATAAACCAGTCAATCGCTACTATATAACAACACATTTTCTGTCTATAACTTTCATAGATTCTGCAAGCTGTTATTCGTTTCCCATAGGCCATTATCACCTGTGAAATATTTCACTGTCCTTTTGTCTTTGTTTGCAGTCCCTATGCTACAATTAAGAGAACTATCATATACACGTCCATGAAAGTACGCCAGTATCCTCCGACGGATAGAACGACAAGAACAGTGATAAAGGAGTCAATTCCACATTTCCTCCTATACTCTTATATTTGCCATGGTATATTTTGCAAAAGTATAGGTGGTACAACAGGGTTGCTCCCATCTTATCGGATTAAAAAAAAAAAAAAAAGAGCTTATTTTCCCTTCACGTCCCTTTAATACAAACGCTATATTTGACAACGCATGGTTTAATTTAAAGCCCAAGTGGATGTGGTTCGAGCAATCCAATGTTTAACAAGCACTGATGGCATTTGATTGAAAAAGTAATCGAATGTTTTTTTTTTTTTTTTTTACAAGCATAGACTTAACTTTTCAGATCATCTAAAAACTGCTGAATTATCCTCAAATAAACAAGTTAAGGAAGTCCCACGATTCCAAGTGTGATCTGGTGTTACAACTATCTGAATCTTATTCATTACACAAAGCTTTAGAATAACAAATAAAATAAAATAAAACAAAACAAAATGCGAATCAACAAAGTTTATTACGCAGTTATTTTATATATGTAAATGATGGCCAGAACGCTTTAGAATTTAAGCAGAGTGGAGAGTTTCCAAGAACTTCTTGGAAGCAACAGAAGTGGGCTTCTTCTTTTGGGTCTTTTGGACCTTACCGGCAGCAACCTTTTCAGCCTTGATGAGTTCAGCACGACGGAGAACTTGGGCATAGGGGTTAAGACGGTTCATAACACCTTGGTTCTTGAGAGGGTTCTTCTTTTGAGTGAAAGGACGCTTGTGGTGCTTGTTACCGGCGGGACGGACAACGGATTGGATTTCATCAGAGTTGATGAGACGAGCAACATCAGGGTTGGTCATGATGTGGTCGGGCAAGACGTAGTCCTTCTTCAAGGTAGCAGGGGCTTCGTAAGTACCGTAAAGTTCATCAAGGAGAGCAATAGCAGATTGAGTCCAGATGATGAAACGACCGAGGTGTCCACCAGGAGCGAGTTGGAGGAGGTTGAGGCGACGGACGTTGACGAGTTCAAGACCGGGCAAGTTACGGAAAGCCTTGACGAGACCGTTGTCTTCGTTGTAGATGACAAGGGGACCACGACGTTGCTTGTGGCGACGGTTACGGAGCTTACCTTGACCAGCACGGAGCTTACGAGAGTTGGAAACCTTGACAACATCAGCATAAGCGTTGACAGACTTCAACAAAGCAACGGCTTCCTTGGTCTTGGTGAGCTTTTCAACAGAGTCAGAGAGAACAAGAGGAACTTCTTCGATCTTTTCGACACGGTGACCACGGGCCAAAACCAAAGAGGGAAGAGCAGAAGCAGCCAAAGCGGAAGCAGTGGCGAAACGCTTTTGGTTCAAGTTGGTCTTGACATTCCACTTTCTCCAGGTCTTGGTAGGAGCGAACATACGACCACCACGACACATGTTACCGAAAGCGGCTTGACCAGCACGGTGAGTACCAGAACCGTTAACACGAGGAATACGGGCAACAGCACGACCAGTACCCCAAGATTCGGCAGAGGTTTGTTCACCAGCCTTGGAAGAAACAGCGTAAGGTTGACGCTTGTTCTTGGCCATGTTGGTGTGAACAAAGTTGACGATATCAGGACGAATGGGGGCCTTGAAGACGGCAGGGAGAGGGACGGTGGTAGCAACGTCCTTTCCGGACTCGGTGTAAACGTTAAGAACAGGTCTGGCGGCGGACTACAGTAAAGTTATACGTTAGTTTACAAGATCAATTAAATCTCGATCAATAGATGAACAAAAAAAAAAAAAGTCATATCCATCCACTCATAAAGTATAGAGGATAAACATCCATCCATCCAACAGCAATGGATAAAACAGTTTTCTTCTCTTTTCCAGTGTTCATGCTATTGCTTTTATCTGCATATGACATACCATTTCTAAGTTCGAGTAAAAGAGGAAGATCCATATTTTGAGCACCTTGACGATGTATATATCGCCACAAAAAAAGAAGTCGATTTCATGGACCGAACAACTATTGTCCGACCCGGAAATATTTTTTGTGCTAGACTATGAATATTCTCTCAAAACACGATTATTTAAAAATTGTCAAGTATATGAAGGGCATTGTCAGTAGGGTTCTTTGATGGTGCATCCTTGGCAGTTTATTCGAGGTGTTTTCTAAATTCTCGGTAATATTTTATAGCTCATATTATAGAAATATTTACACTTGTTTACAAATAGCTTATTTGCATGGACGTAGTTATTTGTAAACAACTGTAATATAAAATAAACATATGCTTTACTTTCAAAAACATTCCCATATGTTATGCTACCTGATGTGGTACTCACACTGTCAGAAAGTGCATTTTAAACTGATTAGAACACGCTGTTCAAATGTAGTTTGACGTGTAGATAACTGTCAATTGTAGTTACATGGTCTCACCTAGATAATCACAATCGCATGTTAATTTCGGTAAAGCGACGAATAATATAACATACGTATTTTGGGAACAATGAGCAGTTTTTTATTTATTTTATTTCTTCATCTATTGACAAGGTTTTGACGTATACTAAATATTAGCCTAGACATGTTTATAGTATTACTTTCAATCTGCTTTAACATGCATTAAGATAGTAAATCAAGGAAACATCAAATTTGAGATAAGTAAAAAAATAAGCTTTCTGAACGAGGTATCACTGCAGTCGAAGTTGACATATTAATCAACGGGTAGAATTCACTTTCAACAAGGAACTGGACTGATGAATATATATATCAAAAACGATACTCTATCAGGATTTTGGAATGAAGAAATAAGAATCTCTTCTTATGTATACCCAGTTCTAAAATATACTTACCTAGAACAGCAGCAACAACAGCAGAGAATGGGTAGTGAAAGGACATTGACGGCCAAGTCCTATTTGGAGGTCTCAAACTTTCTATGTAAGACGTTTGAAGAAGTTGTTGTTATGGATGCTCACAATGGCAACGATCGTATCCAATAAAGCATAAATACGACTTCTTTTTTTATTTTCATTATTCTATCGATTTTCATACAATATTAGATCTTAGCTGTTAAGACGACATTGAGAAGTGTATTAATGTAGTTATGAAACAAGAGATTGGAAAGCCTAATAAAGAAATATCCTCGTTATTTACTACAAATATATAGTGGCCCAAAGACTTGCCTTCGTTCAGAGCAAGTTCAATTACTATAGCATGGGTTATTTAATATCACGATAGCAAAAGCACTTCTAAGCAGAACCAAGGTGTCCTAGTAAAAAGAGGATCATTTCTCAATGATAAAGTGGTCAAACTAGAAGTCCTCAACATGATGTTACTTTTCAATAGACGATTGTGTCCAAGGACTTTTAAGCGCCAAAAGAAGAAGCTCTTGCCTTTCTAAATTTCCCTCTCTCAACACCAAATCATTGCTTTACTGAGGCTGCTTCTGTCTCTTGTAATTCATCATATATATAGTTCTTGCTGTGAATGCGAAAAAAAAAAAAAAAATAAAGTTATACGCGTATTAAAAAAGCTTCAGATACTGCTTCTGACTTTATTAGCAAAAACGATTATGCCACTTTCTGCTAGGGAACAGAGTATTATGTGAATTTAAGTGTCCTTTGCCCAAAAGCACTACTCTTTTCTTGATTTCTTAAAATGGGTTTCCAATATTGATGTTTGAAACTCAAATGACACTTTGCTCGGTCCGGGATGAACATTAGAATAATTAATTGAATCCAGTATATAATATATCGCGTTGTTTTCTTTCACTTCATCTTCACATCATAATGGTAAATCTTCTATTTGCAACAATCTTTTTGATTGTACGATTTGAACATTATTGACTATAGGGTTCCTCTGATAAAATTTTTGGAGCAGTTTGTGTTTCTGCAGCAGCTTTCATTTTTGTATATTATTCTGCTTGGGCTTTCTTAGTTGTAAGCGTAATATGACAGTTATAGACATGTTACTAAGTTTCATTTCACAGCCATTTTTAGATGAAGATAGCTCACTTCAAAACTATTTCCTTCCTTATGAATATGCCATTTATTTACCTGCTGCTGTCTTGTTTGCTGGTCTTTCAGTTATCACTGCCTTCTTTATAAAGACAACATCTAAAAGTAAAAACAAAGCGAAATCCAAATAGATATCTTTTATTTCTTTGAATGGGAGGGGGACACAATAAAGCAATTCAATATTCCATTTGTTAAGTAAAAATTGATGTAGCTTGATGTTATTGGCTAGGAACAATAAATAAATAAACGAGAAACAGTACGACTCTAAGAGAAAAAGCAAATAACTATGTATCAACATACAATTGAATTAGTCTTTCATCTATAAAAATACATGCTTTGCTGAGTAATGCACACAAACGTCAAGTCTTAACATAAAAAAAGTGTTTATTATATCGAGTTTATTATAACAATTTCGAATACAGCGTCTCAATTTTGTTTCTATTCTTTATTTCAAGAGGCAATGTGCTTTCTTTCATGAAGTGCGATACATATAACCTTTTTAAATAGCGTACCTTCCTTCATCGACATAGGGAAACCCTTATTTTGAACTGTGACTTAGACGAACATTTCAAAGTCACATTCTGTATTTTTTTTTTTTTTTTTTGAAAAACCTTTTTTTTTTTTGATATTCCTGTCAATTACATATAAACTTTACATTATTTAAAATGAAGGACGCTACTCTTCCCGAAAATGTCGAACTCTTACGTACTCGTGTTATAGTTGAAAAGGACAGAGTGTATAGTGTAAGTGAGATTAAAAAGAGAATAGACAGGCCTTAAACTTATTTGCCTAATAGACAAGTGGCAGCGATTACCCTCTTCAATATCCCGGTATCGATAACTCCTTCAACTTGGAAGAATTCAAAAAGGTAGATAAAGCAAGATAAAATAAATCACGATCGTCACTAACTATTTCTATTTTGTAGAACTTTAAAGTAAAGATCAACCGTTTATCCCAACACAGTGTTGAATTCGACTTGATCGGTATTGATGCTTCCATTGCCAATGCTTTCCGTCGTATTATGATTGCCGAAGTAAGATTAGAATCAGTTAGAGTTGTATCATTTGTAATAACAATAAGTGACATTAGGTACCTACAATGGCTATTGAAAAGGTTTACGTTATGAACAACACCTCTATTATCCAAGACGAAGTACTTGCACACCGTTTAGGTTTAATTCCTATCAAGGTCGATCCCAGCGAGTTTGAATTTATGACTGAGGATGATGGACCAACTGATCTCAACACTTTAGTTTTCAAATTGAAAAAGAAGTGCGAACACAATCCTGAAGCTTCTGCTGATGAAACTGATCCCAAAAAGAAATATATCAACAGCTACGTGTATTCAAGTGATTTAATTTGGGAACCTAAGGGTAATCAAGAAGAAAAATTCGCTGGCAACCCACCTAGACCTGTTCACGATGATATTGTTATTGCCAAGTTAAGACCTGGACAAGAAATAGAAATGGAATTGCATTGTCAAAAGGGTATTGGTAAAGAACATGCCAAGTGGTCTCCAGTAGCCACTGCTTCCTACCGTCTTTTACCAGAAATCACCATCTTAGAACCTATCACTGGTGAAGATGCCGAAGATTTCAAGAACTGTTTCGTACCTGGTGTTGTTGAAGTTGTTAAGGTAAAGGGTGTCAAAACAGCAAAGGTCGTCAATGCTCGTAAAGATACAGTAAGCAGAGAAGTTTTACGACATGAAAAATTCAATGGTAAAGTCCGTTTGACTCGTGTTCGTGATCATTTCATTTGTAAGTTATCTAAAATGTTGTCAAAGAGAGAGACATGATTTACTCATAGTACGTTTTTAGTCAATGTTGAAACTTCAGGTATTATTCCTGCTGAACAAATTTTCCTCTCTGCACTTGAAGTTTTCATGGAAAAGATTAAGATTATTCAACCCCTTGTAGACCGTGTTGTTTCTAATGAAGATTAAAATATATATATAATCGCATTCTTTTTTTTTTATATACATACATATTATACTAGAAAAATAAAAAGAAGAGGAATTTATTTTTGTATCATAAAAAAATCTTATTTCCAGTCTCTTCTCTCTTTGACAGCATCAGCTAGTTTAGCGAGTACTGCCTCAGTATCGTGCCAATCAATACAAGCATCTGTAATTGAAACACCATATTTCAAAGCACATGGACCATCTGCTGGAACACTTTGTTTACCTTCGTTCAAGTGAGACTCAATCATGACACCGACAATAGCCCCTTCCCCTTGGCTGATTTGTTGTGCGATACAGTCAGCAACTTTGGGTTGGTTCTTGTGGTCCTTGTTTGAGTTACCATGGGAACAATCAATCATGATGGATTGAGGCAAATTGGCTTTGGCGAGTCTTGCTTTGGTATCCTTAATATAGGATGCTTCGTAGTTAGGGCCTTTATTGCCACCTCGCAAAATAACATGACAGTCTTTGTTGCCCTTTGTGTGAGTAATACAGACAGTGCCTTTGCTATTAAGACCTAAAAAGTGGTGCGAGGAAGCAGCTGCATTAATACCGTCGACAGCAATGGTCAAGTTGCCATCAGTGCCATTCTTAAATCCAACTGGAAACGATACACCACTTGCCAGTTCTCGATGAAGCTGAGACTCTGTAGTACGAGCACCGATAGCTCCCCAGGAAATCAAATCAGAGACATATTGAGGGGAGATTGTATCAAGTAATTCAACAGATACAGGAATCCCCATATTTGTCAGTTCATTCAACAATCCTCTAGCAATCCGAAGGCCTTTGTTGATATCAAAACTACAATTGATGTCAACTAATCGAACCCACATATCTAATACTATTATTCCTACCTGCCATCGATATCTGGGTCATTAATTAAGCCCTTCCATCCAACAGTTGTTCTTGGCTTCTCAAAGTAAGCACGCATCACAATAACCAATTCATTTTCAAACTTCTGTTTTGCTCCCAAAAGTAAGTTGGCTATTAAATACAAAGTGAATGAATTGTACTACTTGGTTTCTTTGGTCTTTCTTTTACCATATTCTTTAGCAGCGATTGTATCATGTATTGAACAGGGCCCTACAATGACAAACAATCGGTCATCTTTTTTGTTAATTATATCGGATATGTCTTTTCTTGCTTTCAAAACTGTCTTTCTTGACAAATCAGACTGTATAAAATAAGTGAGAACATATTGACAACATGAGTAACTATACACGCTTACCACAGGAAACTCTTCCTTAACATAATCAGGGGTTAATAAAGCATTATAGCCTTCAATTCTTATATCTTCCAGGTTATCTTTTGTCATAATGAGAGATAAAGAAAGAGAAAAAAAAAAAGGGGGGGAAGTTTGGCATTAAATATGTGCGGGGATTTAAGGCAGTGGTTGTCAAAATAAAAATTATGTTGTCAACCGAGATTTTTTTCTACAACTAAATTTTTTTTCAATGATACCAACACCAGATCTATCCCATATACAAAAGCAAGACTTTGAGAGAGTCTATGAACCAGCAGGTATCTTGAGCTCTTTAATCATTTGAACACTTGTTAACGTAAAGATCATAGAGGACACATTTCTTTTATTAGATGCTTTAGAAGAAGATGAAAATTTAATTCAATCACTTCAACCTCGCATTTGTTTAGAGATCGGGTAATATTTTGCTAATGTTCGTAGAGACATGCTTTAACGATTCTAAAATTAGATCTGGATCTGGTTGTGTTACTACTTTATTAGCAAAGATTGTAGGAAACAACAATGCCAGTAGGTTGTTAGAGCTAAAGATCTATTTTAAACTAAACAGGCATTTCCTGTAGTATTCTTGACAACAGATATTAACGACTTTGCATGTGAAATAACAAAACAAACTGGTGTCCAAAACCAAATTACACGCATTGAGCCTATTCGAACATCACTTGTGAATGGACTACTGCCCCGATTACAAAATAAAATAGACATTCTTTGTTTTAATCCACCTTATGTTGTCACTACACACGAAGAAGTAGGTAGTATGGGGATTGAAGCTGCATGGGCTGGTGGTATTGACGGAAGAGAAGTTATAGACGAACTGCTACCCTATGTCAAGGTACTCTATTTTGTATAACTACATACACTTTGTTAAGCTAACATTCAACGAAAAAAGGACCTTTTATCTCCTTCTGGTATTTTCTACTTGTTATTGATCAATGAAAATAAACCCGATGATGTCGTCAAGATCATGAAAGAAACATACAAAATGCATGCAGAAATTATTATGCAACGTCGAGCTGGCAGAGAAAGACAGTTTATTGTCAAGATCAATCATATTTAGATGCTTCTATAGCTGGTGTATGACTGAATAGAGCTTGTGTATTTCTTGAAATAGCATTGAATACAACCCTACATAATAAAAAAAAAAAAGTAAATAAAACTGTATAATGTCATCATGAGCAGCAGGTTTTACTTTGTCCATTCGGTAATGCCGTGTTGAATCCCACGGAAGAAGCCAAACTTCTTGGGATTTCTAGCATTAACGACACCTCTTGCTCTGTACCATTTCCAAGCTGTTGAACAAATATTCCACGTAAAACCCGAGACAAAAGGTATTATAATCTGATCTTTAATGACAGCAGAAAAGAACACAGAAGTGTTTGACGCACCTCCTTCTTTTAAACTGACTACTGCTTTTTCAAATTGCTTTTCGAATCGGAAATCGGGTACTGTAGGTCCTTGTTTCACTGATTTTCCCTTTCTATCTGTCACAGAAAAGTCGTCATCATCTTCAAATTCATCTAAGCTATCAATGTCTGGTCTTAGTAATTCTGTTTGGCGTCTTTGAAGTTCCATCAAGCGTGTTAATTCTTCCTCCGAGTAATCATTGGAAGTAAAACGTAATGTCTCCTCAACAATTTCTTCTCCTGCTGACATGATTTCTGAAAAAAAAAAAAAAAAAAAGCTTGAATAGTAGAAGGGTCTTATGGTTTTGGAATTAAATTTGATTGGTTAAAGTAATAGTATAGATATTTCCAACAAATATCGTTTTCTGTATAATTTGTGTTATAAATTTTTCGACAGTGCGATATTATTTTCTGATATACACTTCTGGAAAAAATTGCAGAAAGTGTCTCACAGACTTGAGAAAGGGATTTGATATTTGCACACAATCAATTACAGGATTTTGCTAAATGCACACGTTCATTGCACACGGATTTCTGTTGAACCTTTACTAAACAATATGTGCTTTCTTTTATATCTAGTTGTTCTCAAGACAATGGATCCTACTTCTCACCATAATAAACCAGCCCTCATAGAACAAAGGAACGCAAGCAAGTCCACAGTTTGTTAACACTTTCTTTTTTATTTATAAGTTACTAGGAACAGCTTTTATGATCACCTTTTTTCTTTTACTCTTATTTTTTATGCATTCTGTGCAAGCTTATATCATTCAAGAAGAGGAATTCACCGAAAAGATATACAAGACTGTACGGAAGCCTTCGATTCTGATAATCCTTTAATAACGGCTGTGCTCTTCTTATGCTTTAGCCGCGTGTAATGAACGTGTGCAGATAGCAGAATCTTGTAACTGATTGTGTGCAAATAGCAAATCCCGGAACACATAATTTTATGTAGTTTGGCGTCACTCTATTGAGATCCTTAGTTTGGCACCATGGTGCGCGGAACTTTACTCTATTTTGACGTGCATTAAGTCTTAACCTTTGTTTGAAAGACCCCCATTTTAGTGAAATTTTCTAGTGGCATTAAGTTCAACTCTACTACCAAAAAAGAGAATGACAACAAAAAGAAGGTGGTAAAAGGAATTAAAGAAATATTGAACTATACGGATGCATTGGGTATAATGGATTACCCAATAACTATTTAACACTAAGTTCGTTTTTCCGGTAAGTAATCAAATTACTATCAACATTAACTTTTTGCCAATCGTATTGAGATTTGTTAATTATAAGACGGCGACTAATTTCCGAGTCGCTCTGTCTTCTGGAAGAGACACTTTTTCTCCGTCACTAAATCTTGCAACTTGTGCGGGATTGATTAAATTTGCTACAGGCATATCATGAATTACTAGACTGGAAGCAAAAAGTTGTATATTATGCCAAGCAAATAGTAAAGAAGTAGTAATTAAATGCATACTTCTTTAGTCTTCAATTTCTGTTTCTGTTATCTTTCTTTTGATCTTTATAATTCCTGATAAGGGACGTTTAATTTTCTTGAATAAATAACAACATTTACTACAACTAAAAACATTGTCAAGTCAAAATATTGTCAGGTAGTAGTAGGCGTTTGTTGTGACTTCTATATATTGATGTACTTCTAGTATTTATTTATCACAGAACATTGGTTTTATTACAATCTTTTTCTCTAATTCACTACTGTATACAAAGAATACAAAAATGAACAGCGGCTCTAACGCATCCTTGGTAAGTTGAATTAAGACTATTACTGAAATTTCCTTATTTTTTATAAAATTCTTCATAGAGGGAAGTATATGTTGTTACCTTGATTCACTCTGGTTATAAGTCCGAATTATCTCATAACGATATTGAAACGTTCGTATTTACTACCTATGATGCCGCCCATACAGCAATGACAACGTTAGCTAAAGAAGTATATGAAACCGATGAAATTATTCAAGAAGAAGAAGATAAGTATTTTGATGAATGCGAAGACTGTATCTATTTTGGAGAGAATCAAAGCTATGGCATTGGATATAGATCCGCTTGGGGTATGGCAAAGTTGCAAAAAATTACTGTAAATCAATAAACTTTTGTAAGGGTATTCATTGCGAACCAGTTGCCAGTACTTTTCTGCTGTAAAAATAAAATGCTCAAGTAACACTGTTACTTTCAAATTGATTTATCAAAAAACCTTGGCTTCTGATCTTGTTGCTGATAAATGTTTTATGTTTCTTTATGTATGATTAAAAAAAAAAAAAAAAAAAATACGACAACAAAATCCCGCTAAGGTTGTTTATGGCCCACTTTCAATTGCTTTTTTGCATAAGGAATATAGTTTGCTTGTTATTTGAAGAAGTATCAATGTTCGGTAGTAGTATGTTAAGGTCAGACTACGACTGTATCAGACAGTATGCCACAAACGCAGGAAATGACTTCCAATCATTAATATTCAAAGAGACTACTGTATATGAACATGTTCCTAACCTGTTCCGTACTAAACAGGTTGATTTATTTTTATACCCATATGTATATAAACTACCCCTTAAACACTACACAATGCCATTACTGATTATCAGCGCTGCGTTTTTTTTTTTTTTTTTTTTTTTTTTACTGCTTTTGTCTCATTGATGGGAGGACGTCATTCGCCAAAATTTTCTCGTGTTTATGCTGGAAAATTATTCTTGCGTCCATTTCCTATTTTCCTTTCAAAAAGTTTAAAATAACAAGCAAAATAGTCATGGAAGCTAATGACGCTTTGACTATTTCACCGGAAAAACCTGCTTCTATAGAGCGAAGTAGTAGTATTTATAGTCAGTCTTCTATACCACCACCTGCAATTGCCATCCCTTCAAAAAGTGAGGTTGCAGCTACTGTCACAACATCTCATTCAGCTACAATTTCACCAGCTTCTGGTGTATTAAAGAACAGAAAGAAAAAAGTGGCAACTATATCAGACCAAGTAACTGAAATGCCTTCTCTTATTGAGGACGCTCCCATTAAAAGTGCAATTCCTGGCTCTTTCACTCCTCACAATGGTTTAACTTCTTCGACTCTTTTTGGAGGGCCGTTTGACCTTTTCTTATCATCAACGAAGCACATTGATGACCCCATCAATGAGCTATTACCTTCATTCTTATATGGAAAATGGTACCATAATAGTGCCACTCTATTTTTGACTGCAATTATTTGTACCATCTTAGCAAAACTTAAAGCTGGATTTGGTGTCGTTTTCTTAGTATGTCTATTAATAGGTAATATAAAAACAAACCATCAGCTCAACAAGCTCATTTATCAATGTCTAGCTATGTACTATCGTACAAGTGTTAGAAAGTACAGACAAGATACACGCAATGACATTCAGAGGCAAGTATCCAAGTTTCAACAAGAACCGGATGAAGAATCAGTTGAATGGATGAACAATTTCATGCACAAATTTTGGCTCATTTTCGAACCCGTTTTATCCGCTTTAATTGTTGAAAATGTTGGAAACTTAATTACAGACTATCTACCTCCATTTTTAGAATCTATACGCTTTACTACATTCACACTCGGCTCAAAACCTTTTCGCATAGAAACTGTCAAAACATATTTAAACACCGACCCCGATGTAGTAGTAAGTGGATGATATTCATTGCAGAAAACAGAAAACTAGAATTTTTTTTTTTTTTTTTTTTGGAACAGTGTATGGATGCAAGAGTTTCGTTTATTCCTAATGATTTGAGTGATCTTAGCAAACAAGAGACAGACTATAAAGTCAACCCGAAGATTATTCTTGAGGTCAATTTGGCGAAAGGTGTTGGGTTTCCTGTTGTGTTGGAAGATTTCACTTTCTCCGGCCATTTACGACTAAAAATAAAATTCATTGGTCGCTTCCCATTTGCTAAACTAGTTGAAGCAAGTTTCTTGGAAAAACCTGACTTTGATTACGTTTTGAAGCCTATTGGTACAGATACTTATGGACTGGATGTCAATATAATTCCAGGACTATCAGGATTTGTACGCGAACAAGTACACAACATACTCGGCCCGATGATGTATACACCCAACACGTTTACGTTTGATGTTGAGAAGTTCTTTGCTGGCGATTTCGATCTAAGTAATGTTTTATGGAGGTTTTGTCGTTTTTGCTAACATTTGATAATAGATGCTGCCAATGGTATATTAGCCGTCACAGTTTATTCAGCAGATGAAATGAGATACGTTGACGACCTTGTTGAAGATGCCCCAGACACATACATTCGCTTCTATTTGGATCACGGTCAAGAATTAGACCGCACAGGTGTCTGTGAGCATTCGTTCTCTCCCACATGGAATGAAACTAGATACTTGAAATTGAACAATTTAAACTCTCTTTTATCTTTAGAGCTAAATTCTACAAAGCCTGGATTTAAGGATAAACGACTAGGAACAGCCAGTTTCAATCTCTCTCAATTAGACGATTCAGCCTTGGCTGAACAAGAAGGATTGTATGTATATATATATATATATATATATATAAAAAGGCACACGAAGAATGGCTTGAACTTATACTTTTGTATAGAAATCTTTTGGTGTTGCGTGACGGTAAGCAAGTGTCTGATTTGAGATTAGATATCCGCTACTTACCAACTTTGAAACCTTCCAAACGCGCTGATGGTACTATTGTGCCTGCTGCTGAATCAAGTAAGTGATACATCTGTTAGTTTCTGCTAATTTTGCCCTAATTCTCATTTAGATTCTGGTGTATTACGTTTGACAATCCATGAATGCCGTGATTTACTTTCCGTGAATAATACTGTAAGCCCATATGTCCGTATTATCGTAAATGGTGTCGAAAAGGGCAAAACAGCTGTGATTAAAAAAGAGACCAACCCAAAATACGAAGAGCCAACTGAAGTTGTTGTTTTGGATAAAGATAGTTATTTCGTCCGAACAGAAGTCAGAGATGCAGCTCATGAAGACCAGCTTCTGGGTGTCTTTACTTCTTATTTGAAGGATATAGTTCGCTTACAGGAAAGTAATGATAGTTGGTGGGATTTATTGAATGGTGAAGAAAAGTCAGGTCAACTGCGTCTGAGTGCTGAATGGAAACCTGTTGCCATGACGTCGCTTTCTGGCTATGTTGGTGGTCATGGATTTGAAGGTTATTTATATTAACTAAGAAAGACTCTTGAATTAACGATTGTTATTCTTATAGATCCACCTATTGGTATTATTCGCTTTACTTTCTGGGAAGCACGTGATTTGCGTAATGTCGAAATGGTTACAAACGGCAAAAGTGATCCATACGTTCGTGTACTTTCTGGTCATCAAGTACGTGCACGTACAGAAGTGAAAGATAATGATTTGAACCCTGAATGGGGTGAAACTGTCTATGTACCTGTACACTCCTTGAAGGAAAACTTTATATTAGAAACTATGGATTGGAATGCAAAGACAAGAGATAAGAGTCTAGGTTCAACTGAGTTTCAGACTTCTAGTATTGTCAGGGAAAGAATAGGTGATCAAAGTGTTAATCCTGATCGATGGTATGAATCTACAGGAGAAAAATATGAGAAGTAAGGTTTATATGTAATCAAGCACTAGCACTAAAACTAATGCTGTCGTTATTTAGATGGGCTAAGCTTCGTTCTCTCGATAAACGTAGCTCCAAAGGAAGTCTTCATTATTCTGCCGAATTCTATCCTACTTTAGCTTTACCGAATACATATCACAACAATGCTCTTACCAACGAGTCTCAAAGCAATAAGAATAGCAATATATCGACTGCTTCTGCTGTTTCGAGCGCTGTTGCTGATTCTGGAATCACACAGCCCCCCTTATACGATTTGAACCACTCAGTAATTAAATACACACCTGATGATTTAGTGGCTCTCAATTCATACAACTGTGGTGTACTAAAAATCAAGATCCATGAAGTGCAGTTCTCCAATGTTGTCTATGCTTACTGTCAAGTAGTTGTCGATTCGCTTTTACCGCTCTATAAGACTACAAAGCTTCGTGGCATTAATTTACAATTTGATGAGTGTGCGGACGCATTCATCAAGGAAGCCGATTTTTCCCGTATTGCCATTGAGATCAAGAGCGCGCACTCTGATGAAAAAGATAATTTTACGTTAGGTCACTGGATTGATACGGGCAGTGCTATCATTCGTCGAATTATGAAACGTAAGCGATTGAACCTCGAAAATGACGAAGAGAACAGCTTTTGGTTCAACCTGATGGGTACAGATGGGCCTGCAAGGATTCGCTTAAGCTTTGATTACACCCCATTATCTAATTTTGTACTAAACCCTGATGAAGGCTTAGACAGTAAGATTGTCTCGTTTTGATATGGGGGGAATTTTTACTCATTTTATTTTTAGATCAAGGTATTTTGAATGTTGATTTATTAAGTGCTCGTGACTTGAAGGCTGCAGACAAATCGGGAACTAGTGATCCTTATGTAGTTTTCACTGTAAACGGTAACAAGGTCCATAAGAGCGAAACTGTTCGCAAAACATTGAATCCTAAATGGAAAGGAGAGCGCTTTTCCGTTCAGATTGTAAGTGCGTTGAAACATAGAGGAATTCACTGTATGCTCATTCAATTCAATAGTTGTCGAGAGTTACTGCAAGTATTAGAATCGAAGTATTTGACTGGAACCAAGTTCAGGGCCATGAGCCTATTGGTTCTGGTGGTATCACTCTTCGTGGCGATGGAGTGGAGAGTTTCCAAGCAAAGGTTGTTGATATACCTCTTGATGGTGTCTCTGGCGTATCAGGAAGTGTTCAAGTCCGATTCACTTGGCAACCACAACTTTTAGCCCGCAAAAAGACACATACATCCGTTTTGGGTACTCAAAAGACATATCTTCATACAGATGTTAATCTTGAAGCTTCTGGTCCTTTACAGCGCAAACAAACAGCAAGAAATAGATCAAGATCTTCGACTCTTGAGAGCTCTACAATGTCGCCGCTTAGTCCCACTTCACCTGCTAGACAATCCTTTGAAACGTCCTCGATTCATGCCGACACTGCATCTATTGCAACGTCTTCTATTGCGGACCTTAGCGATTTAAGTGATGCCACTGGTCAGCCTGGTGTTGTAAAGATTACGTTATTGGAAGCACGTGGTTTAAGAGGGGTGGACAAGAGCGGTACTAGCGATCCATATGTCCGCGTCAAAGTCGCCAAAGGTCAAATTTATAAAACAAAAGTCATCCCTAAATCTCTAACCCCAGAATGGTAAGCAGCTTTTTTTTTTTTTTTTCGTACACACACTGAGAACCTATCTTGTGTAATGATAGGAATGAGACATTTACTTGTGGTGTTGGTCGTGAACCATTTATGTTTGATTTTAAGGTCAAAGACCATAACAAGATTAAGTCTGCAGTTGAGCTTGGTGTAAGTAGAATCAATATATGGGATTTGATCAAGGTCGATACACCTGGTGGAGATACATTCAATCAATGGTTGCCTCTTTATCCCATTGGAAGCGGAGAGCTTCTGGTGAATATTCAATTCCATCCCACTGTTTAATAGATGAGTAATAAAAAAAAATATATGTACATTAGCCTTTTAAATGATACAAATATTTATTAAAAGTTTAAAAAGTATTGTATCTGTGCTAGTGGACTTTTCTCAAAATGAACAATATTCTTTGCAAAAAAAAAGCAGTATGCACGTCACTGGCATTAGGGGGGAAGGGTTATAGGTACTCCTATGTAGAATAAGCTTTTCGTGCAGCTTGTCTTTTGTTTTGAAACCAGACCTGTACAGCTCTAGGTGACATATCTAGTTTTTGAGCTAAATCCTCTCTTTGCTGTGTAGATGGAAAAGCCGTTTTTTGATACACATTTTGAAGGACATGTGTTTGAAAAGCTGTTGTTCGCCTTTTCTTGTATGAGTTGTTGCTTTTTATTTCACTGCTTTTCTCAAATTTGAGTGAGTGTTGGTTATATCGACAGTATTTCATTGTATAAAAGCGAGTATTTGTAGCGTGTAGATCATAAGGAGTAGTAGATTCTGTTCTTTTTGAAAGTCGATGAATAGGGTTGGAGCTTGTGTTTTTGCCTTGTGGGGAAAGTATATAAGATATTTTCAAGACAGTTTTTTTTGAGCCACGAGAGTTGTGTAGTTGATCGTCCTTGGTACTACAGAGTAAGTTTTTTATGCTTAATTTGTGAATCTATGTAATAAAGACTTTTATTAGTATTCTCAACTATGGAATATATGTCATTACAACAGCACCATGTTCATAGAGTTAGTTATTATTGTTGCTAGTAAAAAACAAAAGCAGAAGAAGAATATATATATATATATATACTATATGCAAAAGAAAATAGCTCAACCTATGTACAATAGGCACATGTACAATGCAATTAAATTTATCCTGATATGTATACATTTCGATCAATTCTAAGATACTATTAAGAATAAGTGCTTTATGTATAATGTATTTTAAACTAAACTTGAAAAACATTATTGATGCTTCCGTGATCCTTCTTTCTATGCTTGGAACAAATAGATTCTTTATTAGTCTACTAAAAGGTTTACCGACTTACCATCAAAACATGTGGGACCATGTTGTGTTCTAATATGTACTAAAGTGCATTTATATTATATAGGCATTCTAAATTCAAACCCTTATTCGTAGTACCAACATCATGGCTAGACAAATTCTTTATGTACATGTATATTCGATGTTTTTTTAGCCTACATGCAAGCACATGGTTCGAAGACCATAACATAATAATTAAGGTATACACCTATTGAATGCAGTTATGTAAAGAGCTTCTGTATCCTACTTGACTCTTCTTTGTCGGTTTATATGAATATCAGATCGAAATCTTAAGATCTAACACAACAACTATTACTTGTGACCATGGCACCGATCGCTGTATTTCCGATATCAGTGAAAGACGATGCATGAAAAGAGCTACATATTAAATCATTAGCTATAAAAAATCTCTGCTTTATTGATCAAAATGATTTTCTCATGTATTTAAACACGGAAGTTTTATGACAACAACCCTATGTGATACTCGCAATTTATTAAATTAAAGAAAAGCTTGTGAATATCTATAATGCTATTTTATGATTGTTAAAAAAAATTCACGTGGAAAAGAAGTGTCAGGCACACAAAAGAACAATTTATAGTATCACCGATTACTTGATTCTGTAAATGACAATGTTTTGACTGTACAAAAGTACGATAATTTCACGAGCAACAAGTAAAGCTTTTCTTGGGTTCAGGACACTTTCTGCTTTGTTGCTATACATTGAATGACCGCTACTTACATGACAAATATGTGATGAGATTTTTTTTTTTTTTTTTTTTCTATTTGTATTTTACATATACACATATTTGAAATGACAACTATAAGTGAATTAAGGCAGAGACTACTACACCCATATTACATAGTCCACTTTTTGTATGGTACATTTTACATCGTCATGCGCTTGAATAGAATGTTCAAGGAACAAACACTTGATTTCAATGTAAGTTATTGTTTGTCATCCAAAAGAAACGATGCCTTTAAAATATATATATAGGATGCAGAAACAAAGACAATGTTGATCTTATTAGGTCTGTCTATTTGGAAGTGCTTTATTGCAGCTACTGCAGAAGAATTGTCAAGTGTAGTGATATTGTACACAAAATTTTACACACTCTGCAGTATATATTGGGGTATTGGTTTCTGGTCAGCTAGTCTCTATGCACTTGGTTGGTTTGGTAATAAAAGAAAGGATTCATCTCCCCTATTTTTCAACTAATGATGGTCTTAGTATTTTCCACGTTCTTCCCTCAACCATGGTATAGTGGACCTACAAAGATATTTGAACTTAGTGAAGCAGCATTTCGTGATAGAGTGCTTAAAGGGGGAAAATCATCCAAACCTTCTTCTTCTTCTTCAACTGTTCATGTAGATGAAATTAAGGGACCAAGAATCACAGAAATTGATGACGAGGAAGTAATAAAAGAAAAGAAAAAAGAACCTATGCCCGATCCAAAGTACTGGATTGTCATGTTGTACGCTAATTGGTCTGTTGCATGTCTTAATTTTGAGGCTGTATTGGCTAAGTTATCCGTACAATATGATGTACCACACTTGAAATTTGGTAAGTTAGCATATATATGAGTGAATAAAATGTCTTGTTCATTTCTATTCTTCAGGGCAAGTGGATGTGGATATTTATCCTGATTTAGCGGAAGAATATGGAGTTAGTAAAGATCCAGCTTCATTTGATTTACCTACCCTTATTTTATTTCAGCAAGGCAAAGAAATCAAGCGTTTACCTGAACTTACAGTGACAAAAGACACCTCCACACAAACAAAGACAAATCAAGCAAAAGACACAATATCGAGATTAGGTTGGAGTAAGCACCCAGTAAGTTGTATATTATATATACTTCCATAAAGTATAGTTTACGCTAATACTATTATAGTCAACTGTTGTATCTATCTTTCAATTGGAGAAATTAAAGCATGAAAAAATAAATTAATAAGTCTTTGGATGTGATTATCTAGCCACTATTGCTGACATAAAGACACCCCGTGAAATGAGGTTTTCCATAATATGGGTCTGAGAGGAAACTCCAGTATTAAATATTGATTTTATTGGCTCTTTTTGACCAATGGAAACAATATCTAAAAAAAAAATTTTTTTTTTGTGATAGTCAGGCACGATGAATCATTTGGGAATGCTCTGCCAGATAACAGCGTATTAGAGAAGTATTTCGAAGAGCTGCAACTATACTTACAATCTGAGGGATATCCCACAGAATACAAAGACGGCACCTTCTAGATTGTTCCTCTAATGTCTTTTTTCGCTTTAAAAAAGAAATTTATTGTGGAGCATAGATTGAGCGTGAGATGAACGAATCGATCCAATGTATATTATTTCAAAGTTCAACCACTGTAGAGCGTCTGTCATTCGATTTGATGCTGAATGGGTAGTGATACCCAGTGATTTTCTTGTTGATATGCTACAGATAGCATTTGAAAACGTTGTTTATGTTTTACATACAGACCCAAAGATCTTGGTTTGCTCTGCCAAAAGGTTTGAAACAGATTTTGACTGATGACAATATCAAAAAAGTTGGTAGAGATTTATAAAAAATAAGCAAAGGATATAGCTTTTCTGTACAGGTCTATTCCATCCGGAAAAACATCACTTTCTCAATCATCTTTGGAGCTAAAATTTCAAAAGGCGAAAGGCTCAGTAGTTAGAATCGCGAATGACTTACCTTGCGTCAAATAGAGTATGCTGCAATTGATGCATGGGCAGGCCTTTGTATATACAAAACTGTAAAAGAGACCCCAGTTTTCGGTGCACAACTGAGCACTAAAGAAAGATATCTGAAAGGAACTTCTGTTGCATTGAAGCCATCAAAGTCAACGGTCACAATAGCTTATGTCGAAGATGTTACGTTCTTAAAAGCTACTCAATTAGTTTTTGTTCGAGTTTTGAAAACAAAAGTTCCAGGATATATTTCGTCCAGTTTTAGAAATAATGCTTCAGTTACAAAAACTCTAGACTCCTTTGGCGAAGTACTATTCACAGTCGATTTCCGTAGAGCTGTTTTGACCATAGAAGATCGTGATGGCATTTTAAAGTCTTTCACTTAAAATGACGCACACTTCTCTTTTTCATCTGCTAGAAACCCTATGAATATTAATGAAGCTCTCGTTAATCGGTATTCTTTATCTTCTACTCCTGAAGCACAAACTGCTTTTGATAGTTTCTTTGGAACTACTGACTCTGCTGTAGATAAGGGCGAATTTTATTTTGGGTCTGAATTGTTTCTCACTCTAGGGGAATTACCGTTATACGAGAGCTCATCAAAAAGAGTGCATAAGAGAGTGATTAAAGACATTTTTCACCTGATGGATATGATTAAACCCTACAAAAAACACGGTCTCTACAAAGAGTTGACCAGAAGGTTTAGTGCCAGTTTTTTTGTTATTGATAAAGATGATGAAAGGAAGGTCAAGCAAGCTTTGATTAGTCATGGTGAAGGTTGGGAAAACAAAAAGAAATATGCAGCAGAGCATGGGCACTTAAAAGAGTCAAAAATAGTCTCTCCTCCGGACGATTTACTCCCCGTGCCAAAGTCTTTGTTCTTGTCTTTAGTCCTCTTAAGGATTCAAAATCCAAACGATCATTATACAATATCTGACGAATAAAATAGCTTGGAAGGAAGCTTTAGATGTGTTAAAGACGGTGCAACTAAGGCATTCTTTTGATCCTCCTGAAGTCTAGCTTTATTTTACAGCTGGCTTCAAAGACAAGTTATGGGCTCCTTCTATTTCGTTGCATCAGAGGTGCAGGCTCACTGGAAGGCGGCTTTCACCAAAACTTGATCATAAATCTGGCTCTTTTGGTGTTGGTCCTGAACTTGCTAACGACGCTATATTAGCTGAATACCGGTTTAGGCACAATTTAGATGCCGGTACTATGAATAGACTTGGAAAAAAAGTATGAAGGCCATTACGACCCTTGGCTTGTATAACATATTGATCTTCTCTTCGTAAAAAAGTTGGCATTGAAGATAACGGTAGAAACTTAAGATATTTTGGCTATTGAAATCAATGTCTTCAAATATTGTGGATCAAAAGAAGTATATGGCATTTGTCCGATGCCTATCACGGAAATGGAAAAAATTGGAATCGAAAAGGTCAAAAACAAAAGTGGTTCGCCAGAGCGTGATCCAACAATACCAATACTAAAAGATAGTTACAGTTCTCTTAAAAATCGATTCTACTTTACGTCCCAAAAATTCTCGATATTTGTATGCTGCAAAAATACAGTGTAGTAAATTCGCCGTGGTAGCTGTTCATACTCTGGATGAAACCTTTCTTTTCAACAATTTCTTGACAGATTGGAAAAGTACATAGCAAAACCACCAATAACAACAACAACGAAATTACAATGGATTATGAAGCTTTTGCTCTAAATGGAATATGATTGCAAATGGAGTCTCCATATTTTACAAAACACCAGAGCATATCCTAGAAAAATATTATAACAAATGGAAAGATTAAAAAATTACTCACAACACGCATAGCACATACCTCCGTTATTGAATCAGTGTAATATTTAATCAAATCAAACTATTCGCAATAAGCTACGCATTCAGCAGCTGTTTCTCCCACTATTTAAGTATTGTCGAAGATAGAGTCCATAATATTACACGTGATCCATTTTTAACTTCGGTAACTGCAGCACATTCACAATTAGAACAATAGCATCTTCCATATGCTTTTCCAAATTTTATTCAAATTATAGACATATTCCACAACAATGTCATCCGTATGCTATGTCTTTAAAAACTGACTTTAAGAACGTACATCAATTCATTGCTAGAACAAAACCTTGTAAGGGTTATATCAATAAAATTTCTCAGCAAAGCTAAGCCAAACAAATTGTGTAAAGCCAAAGTGTCTTCACAGTGGAAAAGTTGAAAACTGCCACGGAATATGGAATAAAGTCCAAATATAATGATCTTTCACAAAACACATAACCATCATAGCATAATTTTTTAGCTACTAGTTTTATATCAACACTACTTTTATTTCAACATATATATATTATGTCAACAAAGCCTAAAGTTATCCATTACTTTTAATAGACATTCTTTATAAACTAGCTGTTTTAACATAAAAAGGGCCGAAAATTACTAGATTAGGAAGCATTGTTCCGTGTACCCCAGGCCTTGTTACCCGGGCTGAAAAATGATCGATAAAATACCTTTTTTTAAAAAGGACAATTACTATACAAGGCAGGTAACACGTTTACGTAACTTACATATAGAGAGTAATCGGGTTATATATATTTAATCGAGCAGCTCAGATCGACTTTGAGAGCACCTATGGTACTATCCGAGGCAAAAAAATCTTTTTTTCGCCCATTGATTTAATTAATAATACGCTGTTTCAATATTACAATCGTTTCAACAAAAGTATAAGTTCTTAAAAAAAAAAGGCCATAAATGAGGTGGCTAATATGAATATTTGTATGGGATTTAAGCTGCTCTTTTCGTTGTGCATAGACTCATTGATTTGAATTAATCGTCCTATATAGTATTTAAACTAACGTTTAATTTCATTCTGATGTTTTTTATTGGCCGTTAATTTGAAACATCGATTGTGTAGTAGTTTGACATTTTGAAAACATATAAATAGGAAGGTATTTTGTAACTGAATTTGTTTTTTTTTTTAACTTGTTTAAATTCAATTAACAATTTTCAATAATGTCTAAAGCTGCTCTCTTCACTCCTATCAAGATTGGTAAATACGAGCTTAAGCACCGTGTTGTGTTGGCTCCATTGACTCGTTTCAGAGCTGATGAAAATGCTGTTCCTACTGATCTTATGGTTGAATATTATCAACAACGTGCTACTGAAGGTGGTCTTTTAATTACTGAAGCTACTTTTATTACTCACAAAGCTGGCTCTTATCCTGGAGCTCCCGGTATCTACTCCAAGGAACAAATTGCTGGTTGGAAAAAGGTTACTGATGCAGTTCATGCTAAGGGTGGTATTATTTTCCTTCAATTATGGCATATCGGTCGTGCTGCTCATTCTCAACATATTGGTGAACAACCCGTTTCCTCTTCTGATATTGCCATTAATGGCGCTGACCTTGCTGGTACTCCCTATGAAAAGCCTCGTGCTCTTACTATCCCCGAAATCAAATCCATCGTACAAGACTATAAGAACGCTGCCTCTAATGCTATTGAAGCTGGTTTTGACGGTGTTCAAATTCACTCTGCTAACGGTTATCTCTTGGATCAATTCATCAATACTTCCTGTAACAACAGAACTGATATTTATGGTGGCTCTATCGAAAACCGTTGTCGTCTTCCTTTGGAAGTCGTTGATGCTGTTGTCGAAACTGTTGGTGCTAAACGTACTGCTATTCGTTTCTCTCCTTGGTCTGGTTTCCAAGATATCGAAGATGCTACACCTTATGAAACTTGGGGATATCTCGTCAAGTCTCTTCAAGAAAAACATAGCGATTTGGCTTTCGTTGATATGATTGAACCTCGTGCTGACTTCTGTATTGATTCTTACGATGAAAAACAACCTGATTCTCTTGATCCTTTCCGCAAGGAATGGAAGGGTCCTTTCATCTCTGCTGGTGGTTATACTTACAACACTCAATCTGCTTTCGACGTTGCTGAAAATACAGGAAATATGATCGGCTTCGGCCGTCTCTTTATCTCAAACCCCGACCTTGTTGAACGTCTTCGTAATGGCTGGCCTTTGGAAAAATATGATCGTAACACTTTCTACGCTGGCGGTCCTGTCGGTTATACCGATTACCCTTTCTACAGAAAGGATTAAACACTCATCATTTCATTATATCATATCTGTACTACCAAATCAAATAAAGTGTTTATTTACTCTACATTACAATTTTGTTTCATACATAGATCATCCAATTAAAAACTATATTCGTGACTCTTTTGTAGTAGTATAATATTTGTCATTCTTGCATATAAAATGAATTTGTTGTTGGGTTTTTTTTTTTCTTTCTTTCTTTCTTTCTTTATGTCTTCACTAAAAACGATGAAAGCTGTTTATGTTGATGAACAAGGAGGAGTGGATAATTTGATATATGGTGATTTACCAGTTCCTCAAGTCACGGATGACTGTGTGCTTGTTAAAAACCATGTTGCTGGTGTGAATTTTATTGATACTTATCACAGAAGCGGTCTCTATCCAGTACAGCTCCCTGGCTATGCGCTAGGCTGTGAAGGGTAACCATACACTCTACTTTTATTATACCGGAATCACTCAATCTACTGATATAGTGCTGGTGAAATTATTGAAATAGGAAGCAACGTAAAAGACCTTAAAGTAGGAGATCGCGTTTGTTATTTAAGCAATAATACTTACGCAGAATACACTCTGGTTGAACAAAGTAAAGTACAAAAGCTTAATGACGATATGAGTTATGAAGAAGGTGCAGCCATTGGGATTCAAGCATTGACTGCTTGGACTATGATCCGAGAATCCTATTATGTTAAAAAAGGTGATGTTATTTTGGTACACGCTGCAGCTGGTGGTGTGGGTCTGATTTTATGCCAAATGCTTCATTATCTTGAAGCCACTGTGATTGGTACTGTAAGTACAGATGAAAAGGCCAAGATGGCTAGAGAACATGGTGCAGATCATGTCATAATTTACACAAGAGAGAACGTAGTTGACCGTGTGAACGAGTTGACAAATGGGTTGGGATGCCATGCCGTGTATGACGGAGTTGGAAAGAGTACATTCGAAAGTTCGCTCGCGTGTACGCGTCGTCTTGGATCATTGATATCTTTTGGTAATGCATCTGGCGCCGTTCCTCCTGTAGAGCTATTCAAGCTAACACCAAAAAATTTGAAGCTATTGAGGCCTCGTTTATATGGATATATGGTTACACATGAAGAGTCACAGAAATGGTGGAAAGAGATACTTGAGTTATATAGTAAGAAGGTGTTCAAGTTGAATATCCATAAAGTGTACAATTTGAAGGACGCCAAGCAAGTACATGTGGATTTGGAAAGTAGAAAAACAACCGGTAAACTTTTGATAAAAATTTAATTTGTCTCACAGAAATAAAAATGGGATTTTTACAAAGTCTATTTATAAACTCAACACATTAATTGTCGTGTAACGCGTTCTTTTTTTGGTGAACATTTTCTTTTTTTTTTTTACCCGAATTTGTTCCTGAAATGATAGATGCACTAACAGATTCTTCATCTGTTTGATAGAAACCCAGATTTACATTGTCCACAATAACTGCAACTGTTATATGTAACCATCAACGATACAAATCATACTGATTTACTTACCTAGTAGCTAAATATTCAAGAGAAAGGGATTCAGACACTTTCAAGCTATGAAATCAACGGGTCTGTGTGTTTAAGCCTACTGGATGTTGCTGTATTACTTTGGTATAAAGTCTTTGTACAGCATTTGCAATGTTTGAGCGATCGTCAAATAGAGCATTGACATGAGACTTTGGACTTCCCTCACAAAAAAAAAAAAAAAATAGATAGTTATAAACCATGTAAGGAGCTGGCTAGGGAAAAAGGGTCATCAACTTACTTTCTGGAGGCGAGCAGCTTAGTAGTCCTTGTTGCTGATACTAAGAACAGTCGCTTATGTAATTGTCATTCTTAGAGCAAAGCATCTATCTTTATAAAACAGTAGGCTTTATCCCTTCTGGGCTGTTTGATTTTCAATACGTACCTCTTTCCCCTTTTCAATTATTCAATGTTTTCCTACGATACCTTCTCTTATTGTATAATCAATGATAAAAGGGTCTGTTTAGTGAATTCATAATGTGATGTAATACATTAAGATTTGCCCTGAAAGCTTGTTTCCTTAGTTTGGTATGTTTCACAGTTCTTATTAACATATATAGAAATATTGTCAAAGCCAAAATTTATATGAGATTACAAAAGTTCTTCTAAGCAATAAGACTGAATGATTGTTACAGGTTGTTAAAAAGAAGAAATGAATACAGAATCAAGTGTTTTCAACTATTTGAGCGTGCATAGATGTTTATAGTGAAAATTGTGGAGTAAAATCTTGTTTTAAAAAAAGCAAACTAAAATAAATTGAAAATTTATTTTTAAATAGAAGCATCAACATGGGTAAGCTACCACATGTTTTTTTTTTTTTATTATTATTTAAACAGAAAATAGAAAAAAGGCTAAAATGCAATCATATTATGCCTTGTATAAAAGAGATGGTCTTTTTTTTTTTTTTTTTTCAAAAGGTGAATGGCAACCAATAGCAGTACCAGCATTAATAAGTCTTGTTGCTATGGTTTTTAAATGGCGGTGTTGAGTTGCATGATATAGTGTTTATATGTAAATTTACGTGCACTTTGTTATAATCTTTTGTGGTGGCACCACCAAGTTCATGTAGTAAAAAGAATAAAGGGAATTAAACATAATCTTTTATTTGTAAACCAGCTAATATGACTTGTACTACTTGATGTATATATAATTGTCCACCTGCTGTTTTTTTCTTTAAATTCCTTTTCTTTTCCTGTCTTATAATATATATTGGAATATGAATATCACAAAATCATTATTTATATTCGCAATCTTATGCATTGCCTTGATTCAGACTTCATACGCTAGTATCTATTCTCAGCTTCAATTTATCAAGATCCAATCACCAAAGAACGGACAGGATCTCGTTGCTGGTGAATATTTGACTGTCAAATACGTTATGCAACCACTCATCGTCAGTAAGTCTCATAATCAACACTCGTTATATGTATGATGCTTAAAAATACCTCTCCTTTATTTCTTTAGACAACGTTGCTAGTGGCAGAGCTCTCAAATTAAATATTAATTTCCACAAGAGAACTGGCAATAAAAAAGAACAACAAGTCGCTATCATTTCTCACTCTTGGTAACGAATGAAAAATTCACTTGAATAAGAGGGACGGGTATTAACTTACAATTCAATATTAGTCCTGTCACTGCTAAAGAAAACAAATATGTTACTTATACCAAGAAATGGAAGATTCCCAAAGGTACTAAGCCTGGCTCTTATGCTGTAGATTTCCGTGAATTAGTTCAACTTCGTCGTGGCCAAATTACTTCTGTTGAAACTGTCAAGGTGAACGTTGTTGATTAAACAATAGACTGCATGCAAATAAATCATCCTTTTTTTTTTTACAACTTTATAAACGCGAGCCAATTATATTTACAAGGGGCGAATAAAAACATAAAAATATAAAGCCATCTTTTTATATTTCTTTTCTTTTTCATTTTGATAACAATCCTCTCCACTCCTTCAACAACAAAATAACAATGTATCTATATTTATTACTGTTGATAGCTTCTTTAACAACAACAGTGATTTCAGCACAACAAGAAACAACCAATACAACAGTATCCATTATCCCAACTGCAACTCAGTCAATGACATCTGTGGAAACAGACGGCTTCAATGATAATAACATAAACACATCTACACAAGAAGAAAGCTGGTTGAAACAGCACAATCGATATGTTTTTATCATTATTATCGGATTAGTTGTATTGGCTTTATTAATCTGGTATATTGTAAGAAGCATCCGTAATATGCGTCGTAAACTAGCCTCAGAAAATCAAGGGCATATGATGATGCAGGAAACCATAGATACAAATGGATTTCATAAAATGCCTGACTATCCTTCACAGCAACAGCAACCATACGAGCATCGTTATTAATAACAGTGATAATAAAACTAAATTATTACTTATTTTTTTTAAAAGTCTCGAACTAAAAACAGTTGTTTCACAGACGTTATAAATATACAAATTAATGTAAAACACCACCTACCAATTCAGTGGATATATTTTAAGAATCTTACAGAATAATGATGGTGTTGCTTGTTATTCATAAATAACACAAACTTTATATCTTTAAATGCAGGTACACCAAAACATGGTCTCATACCTTGCAGACAAAAAAAAGAGCATCAGGTCGACCAAAAACAAGCAGCCAATAAAAATATCCAAAAATTTTGGAGTTTTTACACAGTAGGAAAAAGAAAAGAGGTCTCACCGAGACTCGAACTCGGATGTAAAGATTCAGAGTCTTTCATGCTAACCAATTACATCATGAGACCACTTTTTGTTACAAATTTTTTTGATTTTATACAACTTTTAAAATTTAAAAATCACGTGACTTCTTACGTCATCAATGGAGTTTGTAAATAGTGCTTGCTGCCGCCGCGCGTTCGAAAAGGTTTAAAAGTCACTCTATTCGTCATTGATAGTTTCGACGCGAATATTCATTTGTATTTTGCAGGACTCTTTTAATACAACCTTTTTTCTCTCTGTACTAGTATAATGGTAAAAACTCCATTTGCTCTTTACTTGATTTGAATGATGGTTGACATTTTTATAGTTTAGAAATCAATATGATAACGATGTTTCGACTTGGTCACCTCAAGGTCGTATTCATCAAGTTGAATATGCTGTTGAAGCAGTAAAGCAAGGTTCTGCTGCTATCGGTTTAAGAAATGAAAAATATGCCATTTTACTTGCTCTCAAGGTACGATGAACAATGCGAATCATTTCGACCATGGACTGACATTAGAATAGCGTTCTTCTGGAGAACTTGCCTCTTACCAAAAGAAACTAATCAAGATTGATGACCATATGGGTATTGGTATTGCTGGCTTGACATCGGATGCTCGTGTTTTAAGGTAATTATATCGAGTTTTAGCTTTCTTTTTTTAGGAATCAGTGGATTCTCATACGTTCCTTTAGTAACTTTATGCGTTCTGAAGCTATGAAATCAAAAATGTTATATGACAGACCTTTGCCCACACAAAGAATTGTCAATGCCATTGCTGACAGTAAGTCATTAGAAAAGCCCAATTACCATTTGTTTTTCTAAAATTCAACCATTTTTATTTTAGAGGCTCAAGTCAATACTCAACAATACGGTCGTAGACCTTATGGCGTTGGTCTCCTTGTTATTGGTTACGATGTAAATATAGACTGCAATAATTGATATTCTTTATTTATCTTCTTCCTTTTAGGAAACTGGACCTCATCTCTTTGAATGTTCCCCTTCAGGTACCAGCTTAGAATATTACGCCATGTCCATTGGTGCCAGATCTCAATCTGCTAAGACATATCTTGAAAGATACCACGAACAATTTAACGAAGGTAAGTGATGGGATTGATAATATAAGAGCGTCTATCAACTTATTGTAAAATCTGTTCAGCATCGTTGGAAGAGTTGGTTCGTCATGGTCTTCAAGCTCTCCGTGATACATTACAACAAGACAAAGAGCTCACTATTCATAACACATCCCTCGGTATTGTAGGTGAAGGACATGCATTTGAAATTGTAGAAGGCGAAGCATTACAGAGATATTTGGATTTACTTGGTGAAGAAACAGGAAGAACAAGACCATTAGGCCCTGGTGCTTCTTCTGTCAATCGCCCAGATGATGAACAAGAACCACCTGAACCTGCCGCTGCTGTTGCTACTGAAGCAGCAGATCGAATGGACATTGATAATTAAATGACTTTTGAATAAAAAATCCGGACTTTTTCATAAAACTTCTCGAAAAATTGTATTAACCAATCATATTCATTCGTTTTACTCTCTATAAAAATCCTGGGACCATGATGAACTAAAATTTCGCAGAGTTTTTTTTTTTTTTTTTTTACTCTTACACATATACAAAATGGTAAAATAGAGATGATTTAAGCAAGTGCATGGAAGACAACTAACTATGCTCAATAGTCTACAGCTGTTGTTATGGGTTTTGTGATTGCCGGTGCGGCTACTGCTGGTCGTCTTGGTATAAAAGCTTTCCAAGAATATCAAAAATTACCAAAGAAACCTAGAATTTCAAAGTTTTATAAGGGTGGTTTCGATCCTAAAATGAACAAAAGAGAAGCAGCTTTGATTCTCGGCATTAGGTAACAATAAGAGATATCATGGATAAAGTCAGGGAAATTAAAGCAGTAATGGATAGAGAATCTCAAGCAACTAAACAAAAAATCAAGGAAGCACACAGAAAGATCATGTTACTTAACCATCCTGATCGTGGAGGTTCACCTTATTTAGCTTTGAAAATTAACGAAGCAAAAGACTTTTTAGAATCGAAAACTAAAAAATAACAGCATAGACTTATAGAACCTTATTTACCCAAACTATACTCTCTTAGTGACTAGCTTTTTTTCTTTTAAAAATAAATATTTCTGCTGAAAACGCTTTTTTTTTGTTTTATAAAAAATAATAATAATATAAAAAATGGCTGACGCTAAGACTGAAACCAAGAAGGTCGCTACTGAACCCGTCCTCGATATTTCCAACTCTGATGTTCAAACCAAGTACAGAGATGCCGGCAAGATCGCCGATGGTAAATTAGCATTATTTTATTCTCGATGACGCGACCGGATTAATAACTTGTAATTAGCTGTTCTCGATAAGGTTATCAAGCTTTGTGTTCCTGATGCCAAGATCATTGACATCTGTGCTGAAGGTGACAAGCTCATCAAGGAAGCTACCTCTAAGCTCTACAACAAGAAGAAGATCAGCAAGGGTAACTATTACAATTTTTTTTTTTTTGTGGCTGAGTTGTGCGTGTGGTAACTAACTAAAATTTTTTACAGGTCTTGGTTTCCCTACCACTATCTCTGTCAACAACTGTGTTGCTCACTTCAGTCCTATTCCCTCTGATCCCGAAGCTGCCACCACCTTGAAGGAAGGTGATGTTGCCAAGATGTATGTATAGTTGTATGTAGACGAGATATAGATATTAATACGCGTAATATAGTCAATTGGGTGCCCAATTCGATGGTTTCTGTTCTACCGTTGCCACTACCGTTGTTGTTGGTTCTGGTGCTGTTACTGGTACCAAGGCTGATGTTATCAAGGCTGCTGAAACTGCTTTGGAAGCTACTCTTCGTTTGCTCCGTCCCGGCCACAAGGTATGACTCTACTCTTAGCATTCTATGAACAACACTAACGGATGTATTTTTAATAATAGAACATGGAAGTCACTCAAGCTGTTGACAAGATCGCTGAAGCTTATGGTGTCAAGCCTGTTGAAGGTATGTTATCTCACAACCAACTTAAGGATAAGACAGATGGTGAAAAGCAAATCATCTTGAACCCTTCTGAAAACCATCTCCGTGACTTCAAGCGTGTTGAATTCGGTGAAAACGAAGTTTATGCTATCGATATCCTCATTTCTTCTGGTGAAGGTAAGGTTCGTCCTTTGAAGGCTCGTACCACCGTCTACAAGAAGACCGATGTCCGTTATCAATTAAAGATGGCTGCTTCTCGTAACGTTCTTTCTGAAATCCAAACCAAGGCTGGTGCTTTCCCTTTCACTCTCCGTGATCTTGAAGATGAGCGCAAGGCCCGTATGGGTATTGTCGAATGTGCCAAGCACCAAACTGTTTTGCCTTATGATATCATGTTCGAACGTGAAGATGCCGTTGTTGCTCAATACTTGACCACTGTCATGGTTACCAAGAAGGGTAACATTTTGCTCACCAACCCTCGTTACGATGCCGTTCAAGCTCAATCTGAAAAGTCTGTCAAGGATGAAGAAATTGTCAACCTCCTCGCTACCTCTTATGCCCCTCCCAAGAAGGAAAAGAAATAAGTAAATAGTTTTTGTTTTATAAACGGTTTCGAATAAAGTCAAAAAAACTTGTACAAAACATGGATAGATATATTTATTCTCTGTATCTCCTTAAGGAATTCATGAGTGACCTACAAAAGAGCTATTAATATCAGGTGTTTTCTCTTTAGCATTATGCTTACATTTTTGATCCTTGATTGAATTTTGACAGGAACGCTTCTTCCAATGCTGATTGTGTGACAGATGAATCTATAACTGAATTTCAATAATCTTATCCTTATCTGATCCTTACTGCAAAAGTACCTGACAAATCACTGAAAGAAGAGCCTATAGAATTCATTGCACTTTCGTTGCTTGAACCTGGAGCTGTTGACGGATGGTAACTTGTGGTGGCTACGGGGGTATGCGTTTGTGTGTTTGGTGGCGTGGTGCTATTCGAGTGAACAGAAGAAGAAGATGCTGACGAATCATGCAATGTATTTAGTTTTCGCAGGTTTTGTATCGACATGGATAATTGCTGACGACTGTTACTCAAAGAGTTTGATATATCCCCTGTTTTCTGAGGCAAGAAAGCTGGCTCCTCTACCTGCAGTCTCATTCTCTCAAATTGGTTACTAAACTCTTCCTCATCGTTTGTTTCTTCTTTTTCGTCAGATTTTTCGTCAGTATCCTCTTCTGGAGCTATGTCACTATCTTCGCTGCTGTCGTGAACATAAGCAGTTACTGTTTGAATGCGGCTATTTGTTGTTGAGGATGGACTACTTTTGTATTGGCTGGTGGTAGTTGAAGATGATTTTGTAGAGCGTAAATTTTCCCTGGAAAGACGAGATAAAGACCCAGACCTTTGAATAGACTCGTTGCTTATTCTTTGTCGGGAAGACGATTCTGGGGACTCGAGTTGTTGCTGTTGCTGTACTTGTTGTTGGTATTGTAAAGTGTTGGAGTATCTTATAGAAGCTAAATAAATCAACCTTGTTGGCATTATAAAGTAATATATGTTAAAACATAATAGTTACTTGGTCGTGGTTTTGACGGTGTGGGACTCTTTGCACTATTTCTACTCATAGTCGAGTTATTAACATTGATTCGAAGCTGCTGATGGATTCCACGCAGCTGCGTTTCATAGACAAACGCTGCATGACGAACGACATAAGAGGTAGGTACGCCCAACTGTTCAGCAATAAAGTTCCCTATTCATTCCGTAAATAAGGGCAGTGTAATAGGTATCAATGTATTTACAATCTGTTTTTTTCTGACTCATGTACTGCCATAACTTGTGCTCCATCTCCTCTGTCCAAACAATCTAGTGTGTCAGATTAGTAAAGAGAACTTGTCTAGTATTCCACTTTTACATTAAGTTATTTACAGAAGGTGGCTCAACAAATCCTGGTGGTCGTCGGAATGGAAGTCTTATAACAACATGCAATGTGTCCTTATCTAAACCCATTTTTATATGTGAACAACAAAAAAAAAAAAAAAAAAAAAAACACAGGCACTTTCATTTATTAAAATAGCGAATGGCTGTATCTCGTGATTGGTATGATGATCCAATAGGATAAACTTTCTTAAGCTTACCTCAATTATGCACACACATTTGTATAGAAACATTGTTTGTTAAATAACGATTTATACATTTATCACTTAATTTTAAGCTGTACTCATTGAGCACTATAAGAGAACAGAAAACTTTATTTACACCAAAGGATACAATGTTTCTCAATACATTGGCTGCATATCAATATGTTAAATCACTTTGGAACCAAGTATATCTAAAATAGCATCTTATGTATATGCTTTGACTGCTTTATGAAACTCATCTATGTAAACAACAGTGCTAATAAATCACCCTTATGTATGAATTAGTTGCTATTGGTTTCAATCAATTTGACAGGCTGTTGATTAAACGTGACACAAAATCTTATAGTTATTAGCCAGTCCACTCATTGTTATTGTTATTACTTCCTTCACGTTAATAACTATAGCTTTCTCGTACAATCTTCAAAAATCAAGAAAAGAAAAAGGGCAGTAGCCATGTTATTTTCTATGTACAAGCCTGAGAATCATTGCTATGAAAAAGAAGTCACATTGTAAAGTATAGATAAAAAAAAGGGGGAATTTCAATTTCTAGTTCTTTTTTTTTTTTTTTCTTTCTTTTCTTAATCAACCATGTCTACACTTTTATCTATTGAACAATTAAACCAGGCTACACCTGAAAAGTTTATTGAAACTGTAAACACTCTTTTCGAGACTGCTCCTCCATTAGCCAAGCGTCTTTTAGCTGCTCGTCCTTATACTTCTTACATCCAACTTATTGATTATGCTGAAAAGGTTTGTTTGGGTGACGAGCTTTCACAAGAAGAGAAATTAGAAGTGATGAATGCTCACCCTCGTATTGGTGCTGCCAAAGCCGGTCTTTCCGCTAGTTCATTAAAGGAACAAGGTTATACTTCTCACCAAGGTGGTGTCTCTGCTGAAGATGAAAAAGTGAACGCCGAATTGGCCCAGTTAAACCAACAATATGAAGACCAATATGGCTTCAAGTTTGTCGTGTTTGTCAATGGTCGTCCTCGTCATCAAATTATCCCTATTATCAAAGAACGCATGGCTGCCAATGATCGTGAAAAGGAACTTTATACAGGTATCACAGACATGATGTTGATTGCAAAGGACCGTTTGAAGAAAGCCACAGAAAGCAAAATCTAATAAACTTGTACTTTTACCCAACCCAGAAAGTATTACTATATGCCATTTTTCGATATATTTAAAAGATAGCAGTTGAAAAATATACCATCTATAAAAATATTGAACTTCAGATCAAAAAAATATACACTGCGATTGGTTGTACAAGCTGGGTTTGTTTTATATTGTGGGGGAAAGAAGAGCATGGTTGTTTCGCTTTGACACACTAAAGAAATGCAGATATATTCAAAAAAAATTAAATCGCGGACACCAACTCACACTACATTCTTTGCCATATAGTTTATTAGAGAAAATCTATTAAAATAGTGCTCTTTCTTTAAGAGCAAAGTGTTGTAAATTGATGCTTTTACCTACTAAACTATAATATAGTTTCAAGCTCTCTGAAGTATCTCTCTACAGAGATCATCAAGTTGTGTTATAGGCCCAAGAAAAAACGGAGTAAAACATCTGAGTAGCTAGCACAAATTCTATTGGCTCGTGTGTGTCCATCGTCTTTATCATTGAATGTTCTATATATGATCGATATGTTGTGAATACTATACAGTAACTTAAGCTCATGCTTGTTTAAAATACTCTATAGTTAAAAGTTTCCTCAAAAATTACTTAATTTTTGCCAAAGAAGTAAGATTATTCATATTTACGCCACGTGGTTGAGTGAGGTAACTACCATCACAGCTTCGTCAAAACCGATAGGAACCTCAGCTTGATTCATTAAAGAGGGTCATGTCTTTTAAAGAAACATATCTAAATAGAACAATAGTTGTATTCATGCGGAATATACAGCAATCACAGTATCGATGAAGCGTAACACGGGTTTTTATGGCACAAAAGTATATTTATCTTTAAAGGTGTTTTCTATACATGCATTAAGGAGTAAGTTACCCTAAATGAATCTTTGATAGGAATGTGGTGTGGAAAATTTTTGAATCAACTTGATAGACTTTGGAGATCAGGATCACCTGAATGTAAAAGTGTGTCTTTAGGGGTGCCCCACAGAAATTTGTCCGTACAGACCCGAAAATTTGCCAGAACAAATGTGGAGTGAAATATCCAGATATTTCTTTTTTTTTTCGCTATTATTCTAATCAACAATGTCGACTAAAGAAGTAGCCAGTGCTACAACTCTTTTGGCAGAAGCTTTCTATGAACATGTTCAGGCGACAGTGCATTTAACAAAAGTTGCGCTTGCATTGGAATGGACTATTTTTACACGATTCACTGTTGGAGTCATAGCTGCCACTGTATTATCTATTATTTACCTGATCTTTACTTTAAGAAACTCACGTAGGCCTTTGGTTGTTTGGGAAAAGTTGAACAAACCTTTGATTAAAGTGTTCAGACCCAAGATATTTGCATTTTTATACGGTAATATGAATCCTTATTCTGGGTCCATAGGTAAAAAAGAAGAATACACGTAAAAAAGACGAAACTCAAATAGGTCCAATAGATATGAGAATATCTACGTTCTCGCGCGGTTTTTGTTCTGGATTTATGCGTGATAGACATAAGTGTAGAAACCCATTTAAAAGGTAAGAAAAGAAGAGATACAATGTAGGGGCAAAGAACTCTAATACACAGTTGAAAAGTATTCACGCTACAGCACTTTGTACGTTTGCAGAATCAGTGGGTGAACTTGGATTATTGAGCATATTGAAAGACGACAAAGACGAAATAACTCTTTCAGCATTAGAACTCGAGGTAGAGTCATGTATTCATATATTGATAAACGTGTAGTGAAACTAACGAATTAAATAGTTTAAAAAGAAGGCACGAGGACTTTTGTCTGCTTCAACAGACTTTCATATGACAGAAGAGGAATTAACAAAAACCAGTGAGAGACAAGTGAAAATGGATGTAGTCATCAAGGACCATACTTTGGATACAGTTGCTATTGCTCATTTACTCTGGGTTATTGACAATAAAAACTAATATTAGAGTTTCTAAATTTCTCCTTTGTCTAAATTTCTATTTTCATTTCTTCCAAAAAAGGTAAGCAACATGTCTGAAAATAAGTTTGATTCGTCCAGAGAAAACCTCTAGCAGAGTCTGAACTTGAATTGGAGTGTGGTGAATTTCGGTGTCCTCTTGATCTCGGGGCCTTCAGGCATTCTGAAGAAACTGACATTATAACCAGTTTTCAGTCACAATTTGGTCAATTAGTCAGTTGTATTTTTTTTTAAAACTGTCTGCAAGTGTTTGTGTTTCTCACATTTAACATTGTTGTTAATGTTCCTGTTGATCGCTTGCTTGATGGAGTCTTTCACATTGATAATCTAGACAACAGAAACTTTAATGTTGGTAAAGCAAAAGGTAATTCGTATCAAGACGAGCATAGGAACACTGTGTTCGTTTGATATTTTAAATAATTATCAAATTAAACTTATTGCCGTTGATACTCCTCTAGAGCACTGCTCTGTCTATACTCTTATTTTATAATGCAAGCTTATATCGTTCGAGAAAGGAATTCACTGCATAGGCTCATAATATAGATGGATCACTTGAGAAAGCAGTTGTATATTTTGAATCTAGTGATACAGGAGGTAATCTAGAAGAAGAAGAACGTTGTGATGAAGACGACATTGTTGGTTTTACTGACAAGGTGATATCACAAACGGCAAATCTCGCTTCAGATGAGTAAGTAACACTAATATCTCCATTCATTTACACAACTGATAAAGACTATGGTTGATATTCAGACTGACAAAATGTTCTGTATACAATGTTATATGTAAGAGTATTTCTTATTTAATTTTATATTAACCTAAATCCTTATTTTACAACAGGCCATCAAATCTACTTTGAGAAGCTGGCCGTGTGTAATGAACGTGTGCGTTTAGTGAGCAACACGTAGCTTTAAACAGTTTGATGTCACTCTATTGAGAACCTTGGTGCGTCGCCATGATGCGCTGTTCTTTACTCTTTTAAAAAAGGATCCAAATAGACTCATTTCGCGTAACTTCCTATTCTATATTTATAGTCGATTCAACAGCCAAACATCACAATGCCTTTCTCTTTTTTTTTTTTGTACAAATGTGTCTAAACGTAAAAGCTCTGAACTCATCGCGTCTTCCGCTTCATTAGACGCAGAGAAAACTCTATACAAAAGCGCAATCAAAACAGCCGGCTTAAAAAAGCTCAGAAAAGCGGTAACTATATTTAAAGAAGATATAGATAAAGCCTTTTCTCACCTAAACATGTTTTTATATTTAAATTAGATTGAGAGAATGAGATATGCCTGCTCTAGTTTTTAAATGCATTGAATAACGACATTCTGATTTCTGGTTATTATGCAGCAGAAGAAGGAATGACTTTCTTTAGAATGAAATACTTTGAAATGTATTTATCAGTGCATACTTTAGGTCATTCACAAGCAGGCAGCGGTCAAAAGCGTGAAAACACTTGCTGTAGCTATAACTACTGCAAAAAACCTACAGGCCCCAAGAAAGCCAAGAAAAACCATTCGAAGCATTTATCTTTTCATGTATGTTAATCAGGAGTGATAAGTATTTGGAAAGCATTTACTAAAAATGATTTTGTTTAGTCTCGACATGCACATGGATCGGCTATGGGTTTTTTCGAAGCAGTTTATTGAGCTGTATTCTGAAGCCGAATACCAGTATAAATTCTGGAGTTGCATCTTTGAGTCTTATTTAGGAAGAAAGCAAGATGTTTTGTTGCGTAGGTAAATAAATTATTCTTAGTTCATGCAGCTTATTCTTCGTCTAACTATTTTTAGGGTTGACACGATCAGCGACAGCTGCAAAAAAGCTGAAAAAAACTTTAAGTTGGATTTACTGCTGGTGGTAGTACAAGGCGATGAAAAAAAAAACAGTTCCCAAGAAGGCAACGGTACAAAAAATATACAAATAGAAGTCTACCGTTGGCTCAAAATGTCATTTGAATACATTTATCAAGGGATTACCTTTTCTTTGTGACGAAAACGTCCCACTTATTAGAATGCCAGTCATTCAAATCGCTGGTGGGAGACTTTCTGTAATAAGCCTCCCAAGGAAAAAAGAACACTACTTGGAGGACGTTCTTTCTTTTTCATTTCCAAAGTCCTTAAAACAAATTGAAAGCGGATCCTTGGAAAATTTGGTGAACTTTTTGACTACAGTGGATGTAATACAGCGGACAAGAAAACAAACATTTTGCATTGCTTCAATCAATTTTCTTTAGGGGATGCTTGACAACTTGAGGCAAATACACAATGACTGCAGTTCAAGCAAAGAAAACAGTATTGAAAACATTTTGACCGGCACCTATCAAAAGAAAAATCTGAATTATATTTCTTGGGTAACTAAGGCCCTCTTCAAAAAGAATGATGATGACGAAGAAGACAGTGACTCATTTACTTGCTGATGAATTAAAATCATATCTACTTTATAAAATTATCTTTCATTCTGCTATCAAACATGACCCGCAGCGTATCAAAGGCAGTAAAAAGTTTATTATCAACTCCATAAACTCGGTTCCTATTTCAATGTTAGATCATTGCCGTATTTATATAATCATCAGCTTCAACCATCTTATTTCCTTTTATATTTTATCTATAATTAACTTTTGATTCATCCGAAGTAAATGTTAACGTTATTTTTTGAATTTCCTTTTTGTTATATCCAAAAATAGCAAGTACGATATCCAAAAAAGAGATCTCATTCGTCCAGGAAAAACTGAGATCAACTGAATATCAAGTACAAGAAACTCTGTATTGAAACATGTGGAGAAGAAAGGAACAGAAACTTCTATAATTTTTAATTTACACAATTTGAAAGACAGTTGTTTTTACAGTTGTAACATTTTATATATATACACCTTAGGCGAGTCCCTGTTAAAAAAAAAAAAAAAAATTTTTTTTTCTTTTTTTCTCTGAATGCGACAATAGGAGTGGATTCGATGACTGAAAACAACTTGTTTCAATTCGCTCAAGTTATTGCTGAATTACCTTTACAAAACGGAAATAGCTCTAGTCAGCAACAGCCAAACAGTAATAATATGGACACGAATTACCACAAAAGATATTTACCACTTCGAAAAGTAATAAACATCTAATTACGTTAGTCAGTGTTTTTTTTTTTTTTTTCTAACATGTCAGAAATTGTTAGAATGCCTGTGTAGTATGTAGTGTATGTTTCACTTGCTCAAAGGTATTAACATAATACTTATCCCCTCTTTCTTTTTTTTTTTTTTGACAAAATAACTTGACAAAAATATAGTTTTATGGTATGGACTGTACCTGTCAAGAACTGCAGCCAAGAAGAGGAAAAAACTTACCTGAAGGTGGTTTAGACTCAAGAGCAAAAAAGTTGCATCCTCAAGACCCTGAGGATTTCGAGTTTTCAATAAATTGGATTAACAAGCACGCTCATGCAATGTACAAAAATGAACATAACGAAATCGAGGGGTTAAGAGAACTAACAGAAGTATCACTATGTAAAGCACATTCAAGTACACTTTATCGCGCAAAAAAGAGGCATGAAAGAGACAAACAACCGGACGCACCTCCATCTCCTGCTGATTCAGATCCTTATAACCCTTATCCTTCAATAAGTACCGGTGGTTTAGCTGCTAAAGTGAGAGAAATATCTTCAAATCAATACCCCCAGCAAGTGTTACGTATGAATGAAATGCCTGACTTTAGTAGAATGTCTCACTCTACTTCAATGAAAAGAAAAAGGACAACATATAAAAAATCAAATGAACATCCCCCTCCTCCACCAACCACTATCTCGAGTAGCATTTCAACGCCTCTTTATTCATCTCGTATAAATCCATTCTTACAACAAAATTACATACAAATGCAAAATCAACAACAGCAACAAATGATTGACAATTTCCCTTCTCAACTTCCTCCACTTCAAAGACAACAAGAAACTGATAATCCACAAATATATCCTAGCGAGAATAATGTTAGTCCACGCCCTACATTTTTACTACCAAAACAACAACAACAACAACAACAACAACAAGACTTAGATACTATACCCATGGTGATTGAGACTGTCTCTCTCAAATCTTCTGAATCATCCATGTATTATTTTCGTAATCTTGCTATTACTGATACCTTCACCTTTCGTGATTTATTAAATGAAATTGATATGATTGGCTCTCCTCCTCCTGGTAAAAGAATTGTTATTTCTGATAATGAAAAATTCTATCCTCTTGACCAACCTATACGCCATGTTATTCAAAGACCTGCCTCTACGCATTTAGATCTATCTCTAGGGCTAACTGATAAACCTTCCATTAACTGGAGTGTTTATTCATAAATAATAATAAAAAAAAAAAAAGTTTCCCTTTCAAATTGCCATTATCCAATCATATTTTGCTTATTCATCAAAGCAAAAACTATAATTAGTTGGTATAATAAAATTAGTGTTCTTTTTTTTTTCTCTCTGTAAAAAAAATGGTAGCTTTTGATGAAACTCCTAAAGTGACATTAGTCGACCCAGAAAGTAATAGCATCTTGATTGCACAAATTGGACTCCAATGACTCATTAGTTTTTTTTATAGATCAAACACTTAATGTTCCTGAATTCCCTTCTCGCAACGGTCCTCAACGACTAGTAGCTGCTGCCACGAAACAACCTCGTAATCGAGAAAAAGTAAGACTTGAGCCTGGTCATTCACCTCTTGATTGGGCAAAACTCACTTCTTCCGGCCAAGATCTTCGGGTAACTTGGACATTTTTATTATTTTGCTTAGTAATGCATACTGACCTTATTCCTGAAAAGGGAGTTCCTCAACTTGGCCGATATACACTAGAAGATATTAAGCAACATAGAACACAAGAAGATGCTTGGACAGCTATACAAGGCAAAGTATATAATATTACGCCTTATCTTAAATTTCACCCCGGTGGAGTCAAAGATTTAATGCGTTGTGCAGGAAGGGATGGAACAAAACTATTTAGTAAGTTCTTATTAAAAGAAAGAGGAAAGAGGGACTAACGAATATGTGCAGTGATGACGCATTCTTGGGTAAACACGGATTATCTTTTAGACAAGTGCTTGGTTGGGTTTTTAGTTCCCTCAAATTAAAAACAATCACGAGCTTTTTTACATATACCCATGTATATATATTTATTGATGTTGTAAACAAAAAAAAAAAAAAAAAAGTTTTTGTTTAGATAAGATAATTTAATTGAAGGTGGGGGGGCATTTTGACAAGAAGCAATATTCTATGCAATTATATGTAACTCTACTCATGTACTACCAAAGAGAAAAAGAACGTTAAATCAGCTTCATTGGTAACTATAACAGATGTAACAATGATTGTTTTATGATATAGTGAGTTACAACAAGATGTTCATTGTATATGCGTCATAATAAAGATTAACATATGATATACAAATGGATCATTCATCACACTCTGATATATTGTATTGCTGCTATCCTCATGGTCCAAATAACTCGTGTACAGGCACAAGGGTAAGAGAAGGTTTTCACGAGATAATCGTTATTTGCAGTGAAACATGATGGTAAGCTTATCGTTTATATTTGCACGCACTGATTTTATTTATTTTCATTGGCGTCTCATCATGGGCTACTGCTGGTCATTTTCCCTTCTCCTTTTATAGAACTTTTCAGGTACGCTAATAAAAAGCCACACAGCATAATAATAAAATATAAAAAAAAAAAAAAAAGTTAATTATAAATTTTTTGCAACTCAGTAAACTGTGGCATCCTTTTTCTTTTTGAATCAAACTTTAAAAAAGTCACTAATGAGTATTTTGACTAAAGAAAAAGTTATACAATATCTTTATATATAAATACTTTCGGGGAGGAGGATTTCTTTTCCTTTTTTCCATTTTTTTTTTTTCCCTCTAAAAAGAAGACATGATATATTTGTACTTATTTATACTCATATCAACTTGTATTCTTGTTATATGGAAACAATGTACTTTGTCTACAACTGATAAACTTGCAATCGAAGAATGGAGTGACAGCAACCTTGTTTTATATCAAGCCCCTTATTCTTCTTGGTCAACATGGACAAATAAATATCCCGAGATATATCGAAAAAAGGCAACAAAAAGAAAGCAACATGGCTACTTTCTTCATATTACTGATATGCATGTAAGCCTATCTTACTTGACTCTATAGCACATTTAGACTCATTTCATAAAATATAGGTTGATGAAGATTATGTTGAAGGAGGCACAGTAAACTCAGCTTGTCATCGCTTAAACACAAATATAGAGAAAAACTCACGCAATAAACCAATAATTCTCGGTGGTAAATATGGTGCACCAGGTGAATCCTGTGATGCGCCAATTAAACTTGCTCAAGAAACATTAGAGTGGATATCCAAAGAATGGAAAGATAAACTTGACTTTGTTGTTTGGACTGGAGACAATTCAAAGTATGATGAAACAAAATAAACAAAAAAAAAAAAAACACCTAACAAATTACGTTTTAGGCATGACTGGGATAAAAAGATCAAGAGAAAACGAAGAGATGTCTATGATTTGAATAAGCGTGTTACAAGACTAGTAATGGATACATTCTGGATGAACGATAGAATACCTGTTATCCCAAGTTTTGGTAATAATGACGTTTACCCGCATAACCAGATTGCTGGACCCGACATCGATGGCGACTTGCTCACATTCTACGAGAAACTGTTTCGTCCTTGGATTCCAGACGACCAACGATCTACCTTTCGCAAAGGGGGTTACTACATCACTCAAGTGGCTCCCAAGTTAAAAGTCCTCACTCTTAACTCAATGTATTTCTACAAGAAAAACAAATCTGTCAAGAGCTGCTTGCATCCTAAAAGTCCTGGAGCTATTCAACTCAGCTGGTTTCTCGAACAATTGAAACAAGCAAGAAAAAACAATGAAAAAATCTATGTGATCGGTCATGTCCCACCTTCTCCTCGTGACTATAAAGAAGCTTGTTTGACAGATTATTTAAGAATTGCTATCGACTACGCAGATGTTATCATGGGTCAATTCTTTGCTCATCTGAACATGGACCATTTCTTATTGTTTGACGGTAAAGATGCTTCTTCTTCTATTCAAGCTTTCGATATTGAAGAAGACGATCATTTATTTCACGCAACGAGAAACGTCAAAGCCTACATGCAGTGGTTACGCGACATGTACAATGAAGTAGATCCATCAAATGATAAAAACGCACCTGTGAATAGCCATCCTCCTTTAACCGTGATACAAGTAGCTCCCTCGATTTTACCCGTATACCATCCTTCTTTCCGTATATACCACTATGAAACAACACCTGATGAAGAAGAAGAAGATGATATCAAGATTAAGTATACCCCTCAAGATGACGATGATGTGAAGCCATATGGTACTCTTTTAGGCTACTCTCAATATTTCGCCAACTTGACCTATTGGAACAGTATAGACACTGATAAATCACTAGAATACAAGCTAGAATATAACACAAACGACACTTATGGTATGGAAGATTTAACAGTGGAATCCTATTTTGAACTGGCAAAGTCGATGTTGGAAGATACAAAAGAAGGAAGAAAGCTTTGGAATACTTATAAAAACCACATGCTTGTCAAAACAAAAAAATTTTAGATTCCTCCTCCCCATAATACCGTACTTAATATAATATCCGTAAAAAAAATCCATAGTGCTTACTATTATATAAAGGTCTTTTTTTTTTTTAAGCATCAATCCAAAGCAGGACTTGTTAGTTAAAATGCTTCAAAGGAACATCAGGTACTACACCTTTTGCTGTTACACATGCAAGGAAAATTAAAAGTGTTGCAGATTTAAGGACAGTCATGTCGCACAAGTGTCGCGCTTTTCAGACAAAAGATGTCGTATGATCTGAAAGAAGACGAGATTCTATACGACTACTTTACTGTCACTATCGATAGAGAGTAACCATATACTTAACAAAAGGAGATATAGCCTCTAATAGATGTTTACTTGTCGATATGTTTAACTGCTTTGCTTTTGTTTTCTCTAATGAAGTGCATAAGTGATACAGCTTTGACGAGCATACAGATCAGGGTTGTTTAATTTTTGGGGTTTGACATGGTTTGAAGCTGGAAATGACGGAAAACACCTTTGCGAGTGTCAAACAGGAGCAAAGTAAGCTGAAGAAGGTGTCCATAATACTATTAGGATGTCTTTATACTACCAACGACAAAAAATACACTCAATCGATTAGCGGCTTAAATACATCGAAGATCACTTCCTGTGACATATAAGTTTGACGACAGTCTTGTTATGTAGTGAAAAACATATACCTTCCCTTATTTTGTGAGTGTTGGTCCAGGAGTTTCATTAAAAGAGGTTTTATTATGTTGTTAAAGTTCAATTATGTAAAGAATAGTTTCTGCCAAAAGCTCTTTTTCTCCTGTTTTAATATAGGAGGTCTGAAAACAATCCCAGGGCTTGTTTTTTTCTTTTGATCCAAGAGCTGTTTTAGCTTCTTCAACTCTTCTTTTGAACTGTCGCTTCGACTACTTGATTTCTTCCCTAAAAGAATCTGCGGTAAAGATGACTTTTTGGACGGTTGTTGCTTTTGAACGAATTGCAGGGGATTTGAGGGGGGTGTTTTCGATGACGATTGTGCTCTTACTGCAGCCACCGCAGCAGCAAGAGCAGCGGCTGATGTGCTGGGGCTTTCATGCTCTTTGATCCTTTGAGTGATACTTGAAAAATCAGAAAAGTCACTTGAGTCTGTAGTATGGGCATCGTCAAGTGAGCTGATGCTGTTATGATTAGATGGTACTAGTGAAGAATCATCGTATTCCCTTTGTTCTTGGTCAGTGCTTAATAGTGATGTCTGTGTGTACATAGGGATTAATATAAAAGTTCATGTTTCATATATCGCACAATTATCTACCTGCTGATTCTTGCTCTTAACTTTGAGTAGCCTTTCATCAAACATGCTTAATAAGTCTTGAGTGAAATTATCGTGAAAGTTGAAGGAAGTTTTATGATACATAGTAGTTGAAAGCTAAAAAAAAAAAAAAAAAAGATGCGAAGGAGGAAAAGAAAGAAAGAAAATTACGGTTGTAAAAGGGGTGTATTATGCGTACTGTTTTTCTAAGCTTCCTCTGTTGCCGACAAAAACACCTAATACAAACAATTACATTATTGTTAAAGTACATGAAGAAAGAGAAAGGACAACTCTTACAATAAATATCGTTTTCAAAACAAACAAAGAGCAACTAAGCCATTCTGGTATAAACAGATTAATTCATTGTATTTCAGTACTCCCTTTATGACTTAAAGTGCAGCGCGTATAGTATCCTCCCTACAAAAAGATAAAGAGGCGACTTATAGGAGATTTGGGAAAATAGCCATCTTTTATTATTGTCTTAAAGCCTTTAATCTTTCGGTTAATAATCTATCCTCTTCTCTTTCTTTCTCTTTAGGTGCATTCAATTCTTTTCCGGGCTCTAATTCATTCAAGGTATTATTTAATTCTAAGCCATGTTCGTCAGCAACTTGGTGCATGAGCTGATCAACTTCATTCTGGGGTGTATTTAATGTTGTTGTACCGGCCATAGCACCTTCCATATATCCCGTTTGAACATCCAAATCCTCGAATTGTTCTTCAAATTTATCCATAACCATCGATATCTTTATAAACATATCGTTAGATAGGCACATATTGCTCATCTCCTGTAAACTTACTTGTTCCAGATTCATTGATTCCATTGCTCTTCCCATTCCTCGAACGACTTGTGCCATTGAAGTGGAAACCTGTACGCTTTTAAGTTAAGAATAAAAGGAAAGGGCTGTGAAACCGTCTCACCTTTCTCATCGTCACAGCTGTTTGAACACGACTAGCTACAGCGTCAATACGAGAGGACAATTTAAGCAAATTCAAAGCTTCGTTCTTTTTTCTAATAGCGTTAGAAGCATAGATGCGAGCGCCTTCCATGTTTCCATCTTGAATAGCTTTCTTCAGCTTGTTTTTCTCGGTTTGTTCATCTTTTTGACATCGTTTCGATTGTTTATTGAGTTGTTTTGCAGTAAACTACATAAACGTAAATAATAATAACAACAACAAGCCTTCGTGATCTCTAACCTTTAACTGAAAAAGTTGGTCTAATGAGTATAAAGAAAACTATTAGAACAACAAAAAGTAAAGCTTAATGAACAGGATGTTACTCTCTAGGCCGTTCATCTTGTTTATCTTGAAAAGGAAGAAAAAGAAAAAAAAAAAAATCAAGCTGCTAACTACTGGAAATTATTTTGAATCGCAGATCATCATCTTATTTTTGTGTTCTTTCAAGGAACAAGAATAACGATTGTGTTGTATATGAATAAAAATAACTATACAGAAAAGCTTTAATACAGTCATAGTGTAATTACCATTAAAAGTTGAGCGTATTGTTACCATGGTTTCTTGAGTGGTGGTAATTAAAAGAGATTGGAATATGGACTGTGGCTAGCCCATCGCCTATATGCTTGTTTTTGCTGTTGCACTTTTCCGAAAATCACATTATACACTGCTTTTCCAGTCTACTTTATAATTCTACTTGATAAGACAAATACTATCATGTTCAAGAGTTAACGTCCCCAAATTTAAAATGTCAATATACTAGTTATTCAGTATTTCTGTTTTATGCCAGCTAAAGCTAGTAAACCACATTGCTGGCTCTAATATATACAGAATCTTCTTATACTTGGAGAAGTATGGCTCTTGATAATTAAGCGTTATTGGTAGATAGTGCTTATAGAAGAACTTTAGATGACGGTGCCCTTTTGTTAAATACTGCAATGTCTCGTTATTTCTTGGATTGTGCAACAGAAGCAATAACTAGAAAGAGCAAATATTAGTAGGTAGAGTACTAACGGGCCTTTCGTATGCCTACATGAATTAATTCTGGATATCCAATATTATAGTATGCTAGGAGCAGTATATAAGTTGCTTCTTCTCCTTTCAATGTAATTTACAGTAATATCATATTGGCTTAATTGTCAATGTGCCTATATAAGGTATATGGCGTTATATGTGCATGTCTACATGCATGCTAGTGGATTAAATACTACGTAATACTGCTCTATCTTGACGTTGCTGTTGGAAGCTGTTGTCTGCTAGGACATGGAGCCTGGAACATGTAAGTTTCCACTCGACTAGATACATACTACTTATCTCGATGGTTACTATGTCTGCGTATGATTATACATACAGTGCCTTTAATAAACAAATGTCTTTATGATGCTACATAAAAGATGCTTTTAGTGACTTTTATCTCCGTCCCCCCCTTAAATATCTATAATTCTGTCTTAATTAAACGTAAGCACATCCTATTAACATACACTAGGAGTATACATGATGTATGGTCATGATATAGTGACTTTGTTGTAAAATTCATAGTTTCAGCTAGGTAAATTGTTATGTTTAGTCAATTCAAGAAGGGGAACTTGTTGATGGTCAGCAACTTCTATTCTACAGCCCGTCAAGAACCATAATACATATACATAATAAGTATAATGAATTGACATATATATAGCTCACTTGACTTACAATGATCCATATGGTGTTTCGTTTCTTTGTAAAACCTTTAAATAAAAGATCATCATCTACATACCTTTTCCCTTTCTTTTTCTCTTGTATATTAAAACATGAAACGTGACATTCTGCTGTCATTAGTATTTCTTATATCAGCTGTTTTTGCGCAAGGTAACATAAAGCCAGATTTTGATGATGTATCCGGCACATGTAGTATTCTGACAAATCCACTGCAGAAGCAGTAATAGAAGACTCGTGTATAGCAGAAAAAATAAGAGACTACAATATACCAATGAGGGTAGGCGGGCTATTTGTCATACTTGGAACAAGTGCAATAGGTATTATACCTCCCTTCATTTTTTGTCTCTCCCTTTAATATCTATTTCACAGGCGTGTTCACTCCTATCATTTTGCACAAAAGATCTCCTTATACTAAAGGAAGCGTAAGAGATTGGGTCCTCACCATAGGAAAGTTTTGTAAGAGTCAACAAGTGAGTAACTTTTACATCTATTCATCCATGTTATTTTTATCGCAGTTGGTACTGGAGCTATCTTAGCAACTGCATTCGTTCACATTCTACCAGCAGCACTGTTCAATTTCAGCAGTCCGTGTCTTAGCAATGGGTGGAAAAGTTATGGTGCCTTTGCAGGTGTGTTTTGTATGGCTTCTTCTTTTGCGATTCAGTTAATAGAGTTGGCAGCTATTGAAAACTTGAGAAGGCTTCAAGATAAGAAAGCTTTAAGGAAACTAGAGGATGATGTTGAGCGAGTTGAAAACAAGTCTACTACGAGTGCTGCTTCTGATACAGATGTTAGTGCTACGCTGTATAATGAACGTGAGAATATACACGGAGCTGGTGTTTTTGAGGAGAGCGATGCTTTCAAACATATCGGTACCTTAATCTTAGAACTCGGTATTGTGATGCATTCCATCATTATAGGTGTCACGTTATCAAACTCGAGAGATGACCAATTTATTACACTTTTGATTGCATTAGTCTTTCACCAGGTACGTTATACTGCATTGAAGACGCTCATCGATTAAAGAGGAATCTAGTTTTTTGAAGGTGTAGCTTTAGGAACGCGTATTCAAGAAATGAACACACAAGGCTGGAAAAAACCTACATTAATGGGGTTGTTTTTTTGTAGTATGACGCCTTTCGGGTGCGCTATCGGTATTGGTGTTCATACTTTCTTTCAAGCAGATTTATCATCTTCTATTCTTGCTAGTGCTATTCTTGACTCGCTGTCCGCTGGTATTCTACTTTATAACGGATATATAACACTTATGAGCAAAGAAATGAACCAGAATCCAGGTTTCTGTCGGTCAACAACAGCTCGTAAGGCTATTTGCTTTCTTTCCATGTATTTTGGCGCAGGCGTAATGGCCATTATTGGTAAATGGGCATAGATTTAAGCTTTGGGATAAGTGTAAAATAAATCACTCCTTGATCTAAAATCCATATTGGGTTGCACCAAAAATGGTAATTAAGGGTCCGATTTGATTGGCTGATTTGAGGCGGTGGGAGAAGCCAAAAAGAGCTGCCAATGTTAAATTTTCTGGTTCCTTTCTCTCTGTATCCATCCATCAGTTCTGACAGTGAGTTTCATCATCTATATCATCCATCCTGTTCAAAACATCATGTTCGACATAAAAGTTGACATCTTGACGAAATGAGGATGGGAGCATCAAATTCGCCATTTTCGAATGCAGAAACTAATTTGAATTTTTGACATAGTTTGAAAATGGTCACTCCTGCTGTTAAACACACTATTGTCAAGAAGCGTACTGCTACCTTCAAGCGTCACCAATCTAACCGTTTCATGCGTGTTGGTGTATGTATAAGATTAGCTTTTTACCTTAATTGATAATGTGCTAATTTTTTTTTTTTTTGGGTTTGTTAGGAATCTTGGAGAAAGCCCAAGGGTATCGATTGTAACATGCGTAGACGTTTCAAGGGTCAAGCTCCTATGCCCAAGATTGGTTACGGTTCCAACAAGAAGACCCGCAACCTTTTACCCAACGGTTTCCGTAAGTTCACTGTCTCCAACGTCCGTGAACTCAACCTTTTGTTGATGCACAACCGCACTTACGCTGCTGAAATTGCCCACAATGTTTCTTCCAAGAAGCGTGTTGCTCTTCTTGAACGTGCTGCCCAACTCAATGTCAAGGTCATCAACGCTAGTGCTCGTCTCAGATCTCAAGAATAAATATTAACAAAGGATTTGTAGATACATTTTATATCATCTTTTATTAAAAACAGATTTGGAAAATTGTCTCTTTTATTTCATGAAAAGTATTGTCGATATTGCTGTGTTTGTGCTCAAACGATAGTGTTGATGTTTATACCGATTGAAAGTGGAATCTACAACCAATATGGGGCTTACATCAATACAGCTGTAGAAGTCTTGATATAAGAACCTCGAGGAGAAAGCTCTGAAGTAGATTTAAAGAAGTATCTCGACTATAGAGTCTTGAGCATTTCTTCCGTTTTTAAGACCAGCAGCAACCGCCCTTTTTCTTATCAAGGATTATCATTATAAGAACTATACAAGAATCCATAATACTTTTTACATGTAAAAACACTTGAGGATCAGATTTAGACTTCTTCCACCCCCAGCTAGCTGATTACTAATATTGGTAACTCGTATTTAGTTATGCATATGAAATGCTGGCAGTAACGAGTATAGTGTAATGTATTGAGGATAAGAAACAGCTAGGCGATATGATTAGACCCCTTAAACTTATGCTCTTCTATGCTGCTTTGTTGTCAAATGGCGTGTTTGTATCTTAACTAATAAATTTAAAATTATATGACTTTATTTTACACCCACGATGAGTAGGTCATTCTTTAGCTACGCTTGAGGCTCCAACATATTAAACGAATCAGGGATTATGTGCTTGCAAAACCAGAAACTGTAAAACTGCCGGTGTCCTTCATCTTATATAATAAGGTTTGTCGCACAAACGCATCACCACCAAGTCAGATGGCAAAACACTAATGATTGGATAAGAAATAGCTCAGTGAAATTTAAAGGATAAATTGGCAAGGTTTTTTTTTTTTTTATAATAATAATAACCTAAAACATGGACGACCATATGGGACATGAAATGCCTATGCCAGCGACATGCAAAATGAATGTAAACTCATTAAGACTAAGGGAAAATAGAAATTTGATTAATGAGCGTGCTTGTAGATGTTGTTTAACTGGCAAGTAGAAAATACTTGTGTTGTATTTCGTTGGTGGCATATATCAGGACCTTGGACTATGATTATTTCGTGCTTAGCTATATTTGCTATTGCTGCTTCGTATGAATGGATTCGCGGCTATTCGAATTTACTTGAAAATAAATGGAAAGAAGCAGAATACTTATTGCAAAGGAATTCCGGCAATGACGAGGAAGAAGCTGAAGGACGCCAAAGATCTCTAGTTCACGCTTATCAACAGCATGCACGGTATGCTTGTAAAAGACAACTCCAAAAACAAAGTCGCTCAATAGTACATATATAGATTGTCTAAACGAAAGGAGCTGCTGCGTTCAACTATTTATGCAACTTTGGTTGCAATTAGTTTTTGGCTTATGTTAGTCTTTATGACATATAATGGATATTTGATGATTGCAACTGTGCTGGGCGCAGGGTTTGGTCATTTCATGTTTGGTGCTGGAAAGCTATCTTCTGATAAGTCCATCCAGTGCCACTAAAATACTTGTATCTTTGTAATTTGAATAAAAGAAGGATACCATTTAGCATACGTTGAACTAATTTTCAGGCACGGAAAGAAGCCATTGTTTATAAAGTAAAACGCGTTTACAGGCATGCCACTCTCTATGGTATATTGTAGGGATAAGTGGTGACAAATGAGCCTTTTTCTTTTTTTTTGTCATGCTCAAGCAGTATGTCCTCACTAATGACCGAAGCATTTATTGTCACTACGGATACTTGGTTTTTTTTGAAACTTAGCTGGTGCATCAATAAAGTAAGCCTGTTCTTTGGAAACAGTACAAGAAAAGGAAAAGCTGTTTTCGATTACATAACAAGCAGAATATGTGCCACGAGAAAAAAGTTCAAATGGAATTGCTTGATATGAAGATCGACCTCTCTACAATTTAAACATTCTTATCAAAGTGCCTATGTCTTAATTTCATCAAGCTTCTATATCAAAGTAGCACAAATCTCTAATTTTGGTCAAGGAAGCAAAACTTTATCTCGCCAGGCCAATCATAAACCGCCTAATGCAGAATTCATTAAAAACCAAATTATATTATTATTGTAGTTACTTCACTCTGTAAATAATCATACTTGGACAATTTTAATAGGTAGCAAATAAGTAGCCTTAATAAGCCAGAGATAGTCAGCGATAATTATAAAAAGCAATGTTGTATCGGAGTAGCAAATAGGAAAGTGTCGCTTAGAAGAAAAGCACTGATTAAAAGGGAACACAGTGAAGCTGATAAAACATCTATGTAATATCTGTATCTCTCTGTATTAATGAAATGCATGAGGTCTACCAAGAACTTATGCACAAAGGTCAATGTAACCGGGTAGTGTAAGTTTCCAATGAAATAGACATAGTATTACCTGAGCTTTAGAGATAGTTTTACGAATACTTTTTCAGTCTTGCGATATGTTTTTAGTGAGAGACATCTTGATTATGAAGAAACAGTAAGAAAAAGTTCGAATGCCTGAAATACATCTTTGAGTTATAGAAAAAGCTCTCTTTGCTTTTCAACTATTAGTCATTACACAATGCTCATTTGTTCATTGATACATTTTGATTATAAGAGTAAATACAGCAATATGAAAAAGTCCTACAGGCATAGATAAATATAACTCTCAACGCGTTTCTAATAGTTAATCTCTATGTTGTCTGATTTGCATCTTCAAAAATATCGAACCAAATAAAATCAACTGGCTTTTTGGTCAATCACAACCCTGTTAATTACAAAGTGTTAAGCTAAGGAAAAGAGTGTTAACGAAAAGATAGCTCTTTATGTTTTAGGCCTGCTCCTTTTGAAATAATTAGGAATGGCTTCAGTGGAAACAACTCTAAGAAGTGCAATTTTTTTAGGTACTTAAAGCGAAATGCCTTAACTAACCTAAGATAGCTTTTAGGTTCAGTAACTCACACTATTTGTAATGAGATTTCAATCATATAACGAGTAAAGAATCAGTTCTTTATGATTCAAATTGAATGGTTCTTTTTTTTTTCTTTGTAGCATGTATAGTAGAAAAAGTGTATGCTTCTAGGGTATCTGGGGAATAAAGAGCCTGGATTTAACTTCAATGGGCCCATAAAATTTATTTGAGAGTGTACAGAATATGGGGTGTAGTTGGGGGTGATCTTAAATGTTTTCTCTCAATTTTTATAAAAATCAACTCAAGTTGGGTCAAAATCTGATGTTTTTTAATTTAGGGTAACCTTCTAGTAGGGTTTGTACATGGAAGTATGAAAAAGATTATTAATTAGATACTATTAAAGCCTTTCCAAAACTAGTTATTTTCAATGAAAGATGATTATTTGAAATGATCTTTATTACGATTTACAGTTGAAATGTTTGCGATTGCTCTTTTTTTTTAACTATTTGGAGCTTTGCGGGCTTGTAAGGCATGCATACATTGCTATAGCCCTCAGCCCACATATAAAAGAGTACATCCGAGATCATCCAAGGATGGCGTGTAGCATATGTGTTACTTGATTACTTATTTGAGTCATGCACGATAGGGAGAAGAGTTTCATAAAAAAAAAAACGTTGGATTTCGGGGACATCTTTAAATGGTAAATTTACTTTATTATCATAGCAGTCTGCCCTCAAGAGATGCATTCTTGTTTATTGAGAAGCCAAAAACAAATAATGGCTCGGGACCTTCTGTTTACTGATATTTTGCAAAGGACATTTTTTATTTTTTATTTTTCTTTCTCTTTCCTCATACTAACCCACTCACCCACTCACCTCCACTCACCTCCACCCACCTCCACTTACCCCCACTCACCCCCACTCACCCGCCCCCTACTAACCTACTAACCTACTAACTTTTTTACTAACTTTTTTACTAACTCTTTTACTAACTCTTTTACTAACTCTTTTACTAACCTACTAACTCTCTTACTAACTTTTCTCTTTTAGGCGGGACCAGAAGTAGCTTCACCTTCTCGTGGTTGGTCCTGTTAATTAGAACACTTGTTCTAAGAACTAAGAGAGCTACACGTATTCTTTTAAATAATATTAATAAAATGAAAAAATAAAACTTCATGAAAATGTCTCTGTTTGTATCTTTTAAAACATTTTGCCTTAAAAAATAAAAAGTAATAAGAGCTTCACTGAGTAGCATGACTACTATTTTGCCAAGTGCTAATCAGCACACCTATTAGTGCTATAATTAGACAAGATAAGAAGTGTATTTAGCCCTCATACAAGCCATATGAAAGCTGTTCGATAAGGCTTAGATTACAGTTTATCAAAACTGACTCTTTGAAAATAAAACACTGACATGGTGGAGGAATGTAACATAAAGTGAGGCAGCATCAGATTCGCAATGTGAAAGACTAGACTTTTCCGTATAAAATTTTATGTGGAGAGGTAAACCCAAAAACATAACTTGTATATTATATCAAGTGTTCTTTTAGAAATGGGCTCAACATGTTAATCGCAAAGCAATTTTAAAGATCTTAAGAAACCTTTGTCCAGCTCAGGGTAGAAGGCATAGCTACCTTATTCCAGAGCACTCTTTCATATCTTCTCTCAGGATACCTGCAGTGATGATTTAAGCGGTGACAGTTAACTTTTTGCGCTTAATAGAGACCATTATATGCATTTTTTAAACGCACTTGAATACCGCACTGCAAATGTCTGTTAAGACGTAGCTGTAAATGACCTTATGAAACAATGGTGAAATTTGTGTATCCAAATCTTGCAAGCGGATAGGCTGAGGGGGTTGAAAGATTTTTTAGAATAACGCCGTTCATGTTAGAGTTTTCTTCTTTCTTATTATTGATGTTCCTTGAAGACAACTCGCACTGTGCAATTTGGTGCTCGAAAGCCTTACAAGATTCTGTTTCCAAAATGCTAAACTCAAATGTTACCGCAAGATCTATTATAGTCACCTCCATCTCCGCGAAAGCAATCATGTAAAGAAATTTCAAGCTGTCAACTTGTCGATAGACTGCAGCCTACCTTTTCAATCATTTGCAGTAATCAACTAAAAGAAGGAGAGCTTACCTACTAAGTTTCAGGTGAAAGTGACTTTGGGATTTCGCCAAAACCTGTCAATCAATGTCTCGCTCTCTTTGTACAAGACTGAATGACTATGGTCAGTTACTTTGGCGTGGTAAAAAAAAACTTAAACAGTTCTCTTTTCTCTGGCAGATCTCAGGGTTTTAGGTGTTTTAGTCGGTCTCACTGGTAAAGAAAAAGCAAGCTATAAAGCTACCATAATACTTGTAACTAACTCAGCTCGCTTGATTTAGAAAGGAATGATAAAATTTCTTACTCGGTCTACTAGGAAACGAAGAGACGTGCTTTTATATGAGCAGGCAGCAAAGCGTCAGAAAGAAGCTAGAGAGAAACCAATTGGAACTGCAAAAAAATCGCATCGTTTTCTCCGGGCAAGCACCGGCGAGGATTTATGTTTAGGAAGCACCGGTATAGAGATGACAGATTCATACAAGCAAGCAAAAGGGCCACTTTTATATAACTGCACTTTCTTTCACAAACAGATACCTTTAAAACTTATGTGCTCAATTTTCTGGTCTCTGCATGAAGAAAGCCGATAGTTTCTGTCTGACAAAAATACCTCTGCCTCTTTTATATGAACTCCAATGACGCGCTTTGGCCAAGCATTACTTGGGCTTTTGTTGACTGTTGATTTGATTGATTTGATGCTCAACTTGAAGGAAATACGGAAGCTTTGAGACTGTGCTGTTTATAGTCGACGTGAAAACTCAAGGGAGCACAAGACACGGATGAATTGCAAGTTTCAAGTATAACTTAGCAGCTTAAAAGACTCTAAAGATAAGTCACTCAGACAACTCCAGACCCGCCAATTCTGATTATTATACAGACAAAAGAAAGTGCAAGGAGAGACTAAAAATACTTACTTGACATGTATCAGCAGCGATAAAGTATGTAATTTATTGTGGGCAAGACGGAGAACGTATATCAATGAGTGCCAATAGAATACTGTATCGACATTTACTTGCACAAATAATCAAGAGATACAGAAAGCACGACTGGCAGCTTTATGCAAACTGGCCTACAATAAAAGAGTCAGATTCAACATCAATCGTTGTGCTGAATTACAACACGGTCATAAAAGATTCAATGCAAGGCAAGTATAAAATGTAAGTGCTCTATTAGTAAAATAGTATGTTTATACGTCATAGCAATAAGTAAAAATGAATCATTGTCTTTATAAATAAAACGTGCTGTCTCTCTATTGTAGTTCAAAGGCCCTGTATTGAATAGCGACTAGGTTTGTTTTTGTGCTCGTTTGGTTCAACGTGTATGCCATGTCATCAAAGACGTTTAAATCTTTGTTCCTGGCTATTTGACTATGGCCATATAATATTTGTGACAGATACAAATCATGCTTCTAACAAAGTTACCCTTGACTGAGTGTAAACCATCTTTTCTTTGTCTGCTGTTATTTCTATAATCTTCAAGTAGACTATATACAATACATGGCAATATTGTAATGAAGAGAGTATATAAAAGCTTCTCAGTGGCTCTCTTGTCTACTTTGCACCACTTGTCTGCTTCGTTTA
>JNEK01002883.1:0-22432 GCA_000697295.1 Mucor indicus B7402
TTTTTTTTTTTTTTTTTTTTTTTTTTTAGGAATCAAAGATGCAGCCTGTTTGTACATGTACAGAACTTCTTTGAACGTCATTTAAAAATTATTATCGCAGTTTGAACTCTTTTCTACACTGCTAAACTGAAAAGGGGGGAATACAACGCGCATTGTGGCCACATTAGAATCAATAATATAAAAACAGGCACAGTTCTATGGAAAAAGATTGGTGCCTTTGCAAAGTCTCCGCATTACAACAAACAAACAAAATAAAAGATGATTAATATTATTAAATTGCTAAAAGACAACTAGGTCGTACGACATTATATTTTCTAAAACGCTGCACCTAATGAAAACCTTTCTGCTGAGGAACGGTAATCAAAGCCATTTTATATTAGTTCACAAATACCTAAAAATAACTATTTTTGCTCGACATAATTCTCAGAAGGATAAGGTCTAGACGTCTTTTGTTTACAAAACAAACGTGTTACTCATGGTGTTTTTGTTTATACAGCACATGATGTCATTATAAACAGCTTCCTTGCGTTTGTTAACGCTAAAGTTAGCCTTATTAGAACAATAGTAGCGTGTATATTCTTTACTTTGGAAATGTGCTGTCACACGAGGGCTAACAAATCATTCTGTCCTAACATTATAAAAGTAAAGAGTCGATCATCAGTGGCAGCACAAACTATTCCAGCTTTTCTTTTTGGTGAATGGTCAAACCACTGTCGTGCTACTCTAACTTATACAATAATGAGATTATAGCCTGTTCCTGAATTTTAACATAACTATATATATATATATCATAATCTATTTTTATTATTACAGAGTGGTTGAATTAGACATTCTTTGGATCCAAAAATCAGTCTATAAAGTATAATGAATACGTAAAGAAAAGTACATGCATTGCTTTTATTACCTCATCTATGAATGACTTGTCCTTTATTAATGTATCTACACAGTCTTCATTCAAAGGTAAATACAGTCTTTTACGCTTTGATCGAGTGGATCTACCGCTCTTTTGATCCGCGTTAGTTGATATCATCATCTGTATTCTGGGTATATAATCCATCATAATGGTCTCTTCATTAGGTTGATAAATTAAAAATGTAGGTAATAGCTTTTCTATTGCTTCTCGGGAATCCTCAAATGTTGTTAAACTAAGTATCATAAATCAATATTTGGAATTATACTTGTTTTTGTCTTCTTACTTGGCTTCACACAATTCTAGCCAGTGACTACTTTCATCCATAATAAACTTTCTACCTGCAGTTGTCTTTAATAACTGACTGTTCATTACATAAATTTGATTTTCTATCTCATTCAGCGTCCAAATAGATGGACTATCTTCATTCTCTTCAACACATAGTGCAGTAAATCCACTCAATTGGTCTTCCATGCTCTCAGTCACCTTAAAATAACAGTTAAACAACAAATAATCTCTTATGTAGGTTATTTACTGTATTCACAATGTCTTTTGGTGACATGTAAGAATCCATAAACGCATTATTATCCACGGCTCTAACCATAACTTCGAAATCATCCTCTTCTTCTTCTTCGTCATTGTTATCTTTTTCTCCTTCATAGAAGCGCGCTAAACGAAATGTATCTACAGCTAGCCGAGAAGGTGGGCATCTTGGCTTCATTTCTATAAGATCCATATCATCACTTAACCCTAAATACCGTTCAAATATCCGCTCTCCTGCATATAATTCAAGCGTCTGTAAAAGTTGTCGTATGTCCCTTCCCAGAAAAGCCATTAAACACATCAAATCTTTTGGGTCTACTATATATCCTTCGATAAAACAAAAAAGCCATAAATAAGGCAACAATTCATTATCAGAAGGTGGTTGGAAATCCAATACACTTTGAATGCATAAATCTTCAAAAGGCACTTGATCGGGGTCTATTGTACAAACCTATTTAGTCTCTTTTTTTCCTTACTCTCTCTCTCTCTCTTACCATTGCAAGTCATCACAATCGGCCGTTTACTCTTTTGCGATAAATCAATGACAGAGGCCCAAAACCCTTTATCTTCTTCAAACAATAAATCCACTTCCTCCAATAAAATCAAACTTTGTTGTGTATTATTGACTGGTTGTTTCTTGGACGCAGGTTCATTGACTCGATTAAAATGACTCAACAAACCATCTGTCCTTTTTTTCTTCTCCTGACTAGGCAATTGAGCAGCAGAAGGTGCAAATGTAGGCTTCAACTTTTTCTTCTTACTATTCTTTGTCGTATTACTGAAAATGGAAGGCACAACAGGTGCTTGAAACCTCACCAAATGGCTCTTGGTCATCTCCCCCACCATCGACACAATTTCCTTTCCTGACCGTTTCGATCCCGCATTGATCTCAAACACCTGGTATTGCAACTGCTCTGCAATGGTGTACACAGCAGCCGTCTTCCCTACACCCGAATCACCCACCAGCAAAATAATGTTTGATTTCATCGTGGTCTTTTTCAATGGTTTCTTCTTATACGGTGTCAATCTAAAGTCATCATCGTCTTCATCGTCTTGAAGAGAGAGGTGTCTCAGCATAGAATCCTCGTCTGCATATTCATCATGGACCACGATCTTCTTTTGTTTTTTACGTTTGGATTTCTTCTTCTTTTCTTCGTCGTCCTTGTCCTTTGTCGTAGGTGCGCTTAAGGGCTCGATTTTCATTTGGTGAAGCCAGTCTCGCAAGTACAGAAAGTTATAGCGTGAACCGACGAGTCCGTTGAGGTGCTTGGGTCGGTACTTCTCACTCCATGGCTTGCTCGTCGCATCGCGACGCCATACGTTTTGTGACAAGAGACAGCATGAGGGGAATGTGTTCCAATGAGGGAAATGGAGGTTCAGATAGGCTTCGAGTTCTTGTTGGTTCGTGATGAGGGGTGGAGAAAACGTTTTGTTGGAGTGCAATCGCATCTTTCGAGGACGTGGTTGCATGGATGAATGCATGAGTGTGGAAAAGTCAATGGTGCGTCGTGGTGCAGAAAATGAGCTAGGCTCAAAAGGTTTATCAGTGACATGGAATAGATCGCGGCTGAGAAGCGAGAATTCAGACACGAAGTCGTGGGATGGAGGGGTAGGTTTTTTGCCGTAGAAGGTAAAGGCTTCTTCTTGTTCGAGTTTGGGGAGACTGTCAGAATAAAACTTGGGTTTATTCATAGGGATGTGATGAGGTCTTGAGCTTTGACCTTTATGAAAATGACATTTCGATCGATCTTGTTTTGTAGGATAGGGTGTTGAAGGAGGATCTGGTGAAGATTTTGTCGTAGGTGGAGGATCTGGTGAAAGTTTTTTTGTTTGTGGTCTCTTTGCTAGTTGTTGTTGAAAGAAAGGGTGAACTGCTTTGTTTGACCCACTCATAGCAGAGAAGAGAGAGAGAAACTTTTTTAATTTGGGTTTCGCGCGCACACCTTATTTTTTTTTTTACACGTGTAAAAATTATCATCAAAGCGTGTTTTTTTTTTTACAGGCACAACTATTTGCTTTTGGTGTCAATTACTGGATAAGATACATAGTCAAAAGCAAACCGAAAAATATGCATAGAAATACATAGCAACGGATACTCAATAATCAAGTTAACGACTTGAGGGAAAAAATATTTTGAGATTCAAAGTGATCGCAAATGGTACTGAATGCAAGATTTCAAACTTAATGAAAACAAACTGCCTGGTATGAAAAGACACTAATATCTCTATAATACCGCAAATTCAACATATAATACTTTAGAAGAGGAAGCTGTTAATGCAATCTCCTCTTTTTTTTGAAACCTAGTTCGCCATAATGTATGCCTGAGTCCCAGAGAAATACTACTAACCGTAATGTATACAAGAGATAGAAGTCTTATCGTGTACATAAATTCTATAAGTCATCCATTTATAATCATATCTCAGAGAAGTAAAAGAACATTTAACTAGGACCAGAATTTGAACATCAGGCTAATACTAACCCATTTGTATATCTGGCTGTTCTCGAGACAATGAATCCTGTTTATTACCATTAAATAATCATTAGAACAAAGAGATGTTATAAAGACTACATTTTGGCAATATTTTTATTATTATTTATAAATAGGGCGAGTTATCATTACTCCTTTTTTTTTTCTTTTACTTTTATACACTTTATGCAAACGTATATCATCCAAGAAGGGAATTAACTGAAAGAAAAACAGGACTTTAACAAAAACCTATGAAAATCTCTTAATAATGACTATGGTGTAAATGAATGTGTTTAAATATCAAATGCGAAAAAAAAAAACGTTGTTCTAGTGACGATCGAAGGCAATGAAGTTGCTTGCTGTGAGTGGAAACCTCCTGGCGTACCTATTGTATTAGCGCATGAACAGGAGGTAAAAAATATGAGAACAGATTCTTGTGTCAGTAATAGCCTTGTAACTCTTCCTCCCTTCAAAAAGAAGTGGGTTTTCTTGGAATCCGTCCGTGATGTATATGGACTTCAATAGTGAATATTTCATTTGTAGTTCCTATACTATCGATTTAGTGATTTTAATATTTCGAATGGGCAACACTTTTGTCATTAACAAGGTAGAAATTTCACCTTTTTTTTTTTTTTTTTTAATTAAATATTCAAATTAAGAGTAGTTGTTTGTTCAACTAGCCATTTCTGAAGAATCTGCTTTATGAAATATGTGCAGCCACCACCAGGCAAAGAAGACTGGAGGCAGAGTTTGAGAACATGGAAACCATCAAGCCAGTAGCTTTTTGGTCTCCAAAACTCAACTAGCTTCTTTTCATACCGAAATAGATATCAATTAAAAATAAAAATAAAAAAGAGGAAAACATTATCATCATTAAGATAGCTTCCGATTTTGAATGGTTTGTTCTATTGTTCAAAGATAAAAATATAAAAAAAAAACTCGTTCCTGAAATTCAGATCCTCTATTTTTGTGCTACTGCTTTAAAAAGCTTTATGTTTTTTTTCTAATGAGTACAGGATGTATAACGTTTATATTGGAAAGAATCATGTTTCTCATTTAACATAAATACTTGGAGGCCTTTGTTTTGAGTTTTACATCTCATTCGAATAAAATACACAGGCTTATATTAATAGCTGTAACTTTGGGCGAATTTTATTACGCGTTCATGTTTTATTTTTTTGTCAGTGGAGAACTTCTTGGTATCGATTTGGGTATGCTTTCTATGGGCTCTTCTTCTTCTAATATGGTACCTGAAATAAACAAAATCAGTAACTGCTAAAAGGTATAAAAGCTCACTATTTTTACTTGTGTCTCCTTCATAATTTGATAATACTCGGCCTAGTATTTTATATTCAAAATGAATTGATTTCTGTCCTTCTTCAATCATCATTTCTGTCATTTTCTTTAATCTTTGAAAAACCTCGTCTTTTTCCCAATCCTCTTCATCGTCAGACTATAAGCGAAACGATGAGTATCTTTTTTTTTTTTTTTTGTATCAAACCTTATATACACGGCTTACTTTGTCACTATGAGTTTCTTCTTGTTTAGTGTGCACAATGATATCATTGATCGTCGTACTTTCCCCTCTTTGCTTCTTCATTTGACTAAGTTGTGAAGCTTGTTTTCTCACTGTTGACTCTAGCATATTGTTCACGGTAAGTAGCGATTTGATAGACAGTTCCAAATCAGCAATCTATACTTTATTGTTAGAAAGGGTTCTTTTCTTTTGAGTCAAGCCATGTATACTTTTCGATTCTCCCGTGCTTCTTTGACTACATCATCTTCTTCCTCTTCTTCTTCATCTTCTTCTCTATCAGTTGATTCTTCGTCATCTTCATCTGTATCTTGATCACTTGATTCGCTACTTGATAATAGTGTATTGTTTTCTATTAGGTTACAAGTTTAAGGAAAAAAGATTTGCACTTGGATATGATTTTTATTATTTACCCGCAGATGAGTTGACTACAGCTGGTGTATTGATAAGGCCCAAGACAGACCGATGATGTGTCTGTGGTTGCGGTTGTTGTTGTTGTATAGGTCTATTAAAGTAGGAAGGAGAAACAGGCCTTGAATAATTATTATTGTTGCTATTATTTCTTTGAATGGGTGGTTCATTAAAGCTTAAGGATGGTGCTGTAAAAGATTTCGTTAATCTCTGCTGTTGCTGCTGCTGCTGTTGTTGTTGTTGAGGTTGTTGAGGTTGAGGTTGAGGTTGAGGTTTATAGAGTTCTATAGGTGGCCTTGAAGATGAAGTTGAGGATAATCGAGATGAATTGTCATAAGAGGGTTTTCGAGAAGGTGGATGGTATAAATTGAGTGTAGGCTTTTCTAATGTTGTAGAAACGACTCTTGGTTTCCGACTCGTACTATTTGTTGAAACAGTAGATGAGTGATTAGAAGTAGTACGTCTTAATTGATGAGAGCCATTACTTGCAGTACTTCCACTACTACTTAGGCTAAGACTATTGTTTAAATAATTATTGTTTGGTCGAATGATATTGACAGCCTTTGGTTGACTACCCTCTTTCACCATTTGTGTGTTTGTTGAAAAAAAAAAAAAAAAAAAAAAAAAAAAAAAGGGAGGAAAGGGGGTGTGTACAATGCATAATTATTTTCATTGTTTTTTTTTTTACCTTTGAAACTTGCTTAGAAACGTCAGTTGGACGTAAATCGAAAGAAACAGGAGGACTTGGTTTAAGATAAGCATTACCTAAAATATCTGGAATTTCGTAATGTCCAGGTGGACGCCAGATCTAGTTTTTTTTGTTAAAAAAAAAAAAAAAAAAAAAAAAAAAAAAAATCTCTAGTTCCCCTTGCAACACCCCGCAATAAAATATAATGAATTTTGCACGAGTTCAAAGAGAAAAAAGAGTCCTCCTCTTTAGTATTAATCCAAGTTATCGGATAACTTGTATTCCGGGGAGAGGATATGGGTTTTAATATGAACTATCCACCACGATTATTATTGGGTCTCTTTACTGTTTGCATAAAACAATTTGTTTTGCATCCATCATTCACTTTGAACGGAATTCACCAGCCAGCCTGTATACAGTGCTTCTGAGTGTTTTAAGTTCAAGTTCACAGATTCATGTTGAGCAATAAATGCTTCCTTTGTATATCTGAGTGTCCTCGAGACTATAAACCCCATTTCTCGCCTTAATCATAGAACAAATAAACATGCTCAAGTCCATAGACAGATAACTTTTTCTCTTTTCTTATTTTGTACATTTTATGCGAAATTATATCACTCGAAGGGAAGAGATAGACTGTACGAAAGCCTACGATTTTGAAAAGCAAATACCGCTGCTGAAATTGAGATTTGGCTCACAAGTCTTTATCTGTCAGGGCCTTTTGAGCACTTCAAGCTTTTATTAAGAGAAAATCATCAATGCAAATTTTCCAAGTAATTGTAACCCGAAATACAAGAGTATTGGGATAGATAGACTGGAATATGTAATTCCTTCCGAAGCACCAAACCCGTTACCAAAATGTTTTCTTTTCGAAATTTAACTATAGTTTGGATACAGTTTTTTGGAAAAAAAAAAAAAAAAAAATTCCCGAGTTTTCGTTGTGTATTTCTCAAAGATTTGTATAACCTAGATGTCATTTCATTGACGAGAAGGGTTCTATTATGTTTATGATATCTCTCCCCCCCCTTCACCATCATTTTGATCATTGTATTGCTTGTAAGTATCCAGATACTTCCCTCAAGTGCACAGACACACTAAATATAGGTATAAAATGGAGAGGATATTTCTTTTTGTTGTTTATTGTTACACATGGTTTAGAAACTTCTTATTTGAAATGAGAAGCTTTTCATGTAACGTTATGTAAAGCACACGTCTAATGTCAAGTATAAAGATGTTGAAACAAGGAATGTTGTTGTTTTTGTTTTGTCATCTTTCCTTGTCTGGCTACTGATCGAGAGTATCTCAATCCGCATGCGTTACAAAGTCTAAAAATATATTTATTACAAGTTGCTGTGGATACTATTTTTTTTTTTTACTTACGTTTTATGCCCTGTCGGTCCTCTTCTCCATTCTGGACTGGAATCTGTGCCACAGCTTTGACAATGGACACGATTGATTTGTGGTTTTAGTTGATGTTTATTATTGGTTGATAGTAAGATTGTTTTTTCGTGTAATGTATATGGATGAGGAGTTGTTTGCTTTTTACGTTTTAAAGGTACAATGAAAGTAGTAGAAGAGGGTATATGACTAATACATTAGATGATTAGCCCTTTTTTATCTGTGTTATTGTATAGTGTTTTTACATGGTATCCAATATAAATGTATATAGTCCATAATCAATAAATAAAGTATCAACTCTTTGCCTAAGTGTATTCAATCGTGAGGAAGGTTGAACACAATGGAAACATGAATTTTTAGGTGACATGGATCGGTCATCTAATAATAATAGGGTATCACCATAGTGATCAGGCCATGTCAGTACGACTGACCTTGTTTGATTATCAACAATACGAAAGAATTGATAATCATCCTCATTGGCTTCTTCTTTATGTAAACAATCACGTAGCTGATTTATACTTGTTTCATCCATAATTTTACAATCTTGTGAGTCTATGTTGATATGAGTTTCTTTTCATTAGATGTACTTTTTTTTTTTTTACCTTGATATTGATGTAGAAAGCATAATACTAAATTCTTTGTAGCAATATACATAATAATGTCTACTATGATCCAACTACTACTACTATTATTGTAATAGTTTTTCATTCTACATCTACACTATAATTAGTGAATAAAAAATCATCATCCCCCCCTCCTTTTTTTTTGTTGTCAATTATTGTACCGCGTAATAGATCCACCAAACTTGTTACTGGATATAAATTTGAATAGATCTCTTTCTGCTAGTAAAACTTCATCTGGATGAATGAATTGAAATAGTGAATGTCCTTTTAATTTATTAAATGAAGAAACGTGAATAAACTCAAGTTCCTTTCTACTTAATAAACCCCAAATACAGCCTGCATTTGTCATTTTGGAGAAAAGGAAAGAAAAGCAAAAGAAAAAAAAGGTTCTTCTCCTTAATATTTTTTTTTTTTTTGTTTATTTGTTTTTGGCTGAAAATAATATTGGGGGAGAAAGAGAGAAAAGTTTAAATTGTGTATGTATAACAACAAGATTTGATCGAATAAAAAATGCAACTGATCGGAACAGGAAGAAAAACACCAAAGCGGTCATTCAATTTTTAAGAAGTCGTCATTGGAGTATCTTCTTCTTCAGTCATTTTAGTTTCATCTCTTACCACTAAATCTGCTTTTACCCAGTCTTCAATACGTGGGTAAGCAATCTTTTCATCCAATTGCTCTTGACTCCAAGCCAACATTTTTAATAAATTAGGTAGCTTGGGGTCTTTTTCTTGTGACTGACTCATTAATATAGCTGCATTTAATTCACTGGCTGTCTTTTGTCTTTGTCCTGGATGAAGTAAATCTTGTACAGGTGAATCATTAACATCTTTAAATGCTAATAATGCCATTGTCTTTTCTAGTTCTTCAAGGAACTCTGGGTGCTCTTCTCCACGTGGCGCCATTTCTTCTGTAGCAAATTCCAAAGCCTCTACAAACTCTCCGTTACGTATCAATTCTATCAATCTTTGTTGTTGAAGGTGGAAGAATAAATGTGGATTTGTATCTAGAATCTATTCACTCCATGTAAACGTGCTATTCTCCTCCTTAATTAAGAAATGAGTATACCTCGGGATTTAAGTCATTCACCAAATCAATAGCTGTATCAACATCACCAGATTGAACGGCATGGCGAATATCCATTCTCTCTTGAATAGACTGTAAATCAACTGTAGGTGCCAGTCCACTCTCTAAACTAAACTGTTCTGCTGCGTCTTTATATCCTTCAACAACAAGATAATTCATAACCAATTGATTAAGATCTCTACAAAACACATTCTTTAATGCTCAATCCCTTCTTTTTTCAAGTGCTGAACTTACTGTTTATTTACTTTAACTTTTGCTAATCTTTGTTCCCATTCATCCTTTGAAATACTCTTTTTTGTTATCAAAACTTGACTCATTTATTATAATTACGAAGCAGAAAAAAAAATGTGCAAAAAAAAAAGAGGGCGGAAAATTAAAATATTTTATAAAAGCCTATGAGCACAAAGTAACTAAATGTACTTCTATGTCCCAGCTAGTTCGGAATGTATATGGACTTAAAAACCTTTTTTCGAGTAAAGAGGAAAATGTAAAAAGAGAAAGAAACAGAAACAGTAAATAAAATACTTGCACTACTACACTATGAAGACAACCAGTTCACTAGCTTGACACCAGGATGGACAGGATCTGGGGGGATTTGCTCATGGAAAAGAAAGTACATTTCATGAAAGATACTACAAACCGCTGGCCAACGGACAAACCAAACGGAAGGAAGCTTGAGGGGTATATGTGAGGTACAGTATTTCTACTTTAAATTCAGACGATGTCTGGACGAATTAAAATTACTTTCTGAACAATTTGCTTACCTTTTTTAGACAGAACAAATATGGAAATTAGACAGCCAAGTCCTGAATTTGATCTGTGAAAAAGAGAAGAAATCAAAAGAGCTTCAAGAAAAATCGAAAGGTGCAAGGTACAACGAAGAGGCAATAAAGGAGGTGATTTGAAATACTGTGACTATTCCATGTGCAAATATCAAAACGTCTGTGGCTAGAAAAAAGTTACCAGAAGGTAATTTTTTAGATGAAGATCAGAAGTCCTTGGTGGTAAGTATTTTGGAGCCGATTGCCAAAATGTGCTTTTATGTTATTAATATATGAGGTATATAACTTTGTACATTCATAATCAACGGATTGCTGAGCGAGAGTGAGTTTTGGCGGTACATAGCCAGCATGTTTACAATACGATTCTTTGTATTTCTTAATCAAATCACGACAACAGCGTGTTTGATCTTTCAATGTCGATTTCCCACTTCCACTTTTCACTCCATCACGTACTTGTCTGTCAACCAGAGACAAGAAAACCTCCATAAAGAATGGTTTGTTGATGAATTTGTACAGTTTAAAATCACCATTTACTTCAAGGTCCTTGAGAAATATATGTATATTTGATAAAGGCATATGTATGCGTGGCAACATTATTTATAGAATTCACTACAATAACCGTAGCTTGAATGAATTCATATTTGATAACTTTGTGAATAGATGCCTTGATAGACATAATTCGCATATAGTTGGCTAGTATTGAAAAAAAAAAAAAAAGAAACAGTTAAACCACATATAATATAAAATGATTTGATTTTTAGTATTTCGTCTTTATCATTGATATCACTAGTAGATATTCTCTTCGGCAAAAGTTTAAATAACTAGAAGAAAGAGTTCAAAATTATTGTAGATCACAGTCACTTTTTTTTTCGCGTCTTGCTAAATGCAAAATGTTCATTGGTGGATCCAATACATGACCTGTGATTTGATATATTGTTCTTATTTTATCGCAATGACAAATGAAAAGCAACGCTGCAACCTACAGTAGGACACATGTATATTTTATTTATTCCAATAAGGTACATATACATGTTATGCTATGTTTTGTGTTTAATAATAATATAGAAGGTTAAACTGGAGAGACTTGTAGAAGTATACTTTAAGACCGTAAAAGTTCGAGATTCTTTGTTTTAGTCTGGTTTACATATAATTTTGAGATAGAACTTGATGAGTTTATATTAGATAGAATGAGGCACTGAAAGTACTGGCTCTTTCAATTAAAGTATTTTGTCAAGAACCTTCTTTACAGTTATTTCTGAGATGAGATCTATTTACTGGTTCATGATCTAAATAACTCTATTCCGTAGGAGTGTAAATCCAGCTATTCTATTGTTATAAAACTATGACAGGTTGTGATAACGATATATGACAAGTGCTCTTGTTATAAGAAAGAAGTCTTTGTGATAGTATGAATTATTTTAAAAGTTATGCCAAATCATAACACTATGTAATGTAACATTGTACAATAGGATGATATATTATCATTATGTCAATTCAGATAAGAATGTTTGCGCAAAATTTTCTACAAAATACTAAATCATATATCTATCAAATACTTCTATTATTCCAAAATATATGACTGTAATACCAATCACTTCATTACATAATCGCATTCCAATTTCAGATAGTTTGCAAATAAACCATGTTTGCATTCAAACTTGACTTATAACGAGTCTCTTACATAACAGTCATATGTCAGTTGAGTGACCTTATTCAAGCAATATTAAAGAAAACCATTTCTATTCAATATTGGGCATCCAAAATAGATAACCAAAACATCTGAATTTCATTTTGAACTTGTCCAAACTAAATTTCCTTTTGTCTAATTTCCATATTTGTTTTGTCTAAAAAAGTAAGCAAATTGTTCAGAAAGTAATTTTAATTCGTCCAGAAAAAAATTAACATCGTCTGAATTTAAAGTAGAAATAGTGTATTTAATGCTTGTTATTCCACTCCACACACTCTTTAAAAGTAACACCTTTACCACCAAAAATATCCAAAGCACTATCGCATGGATGAGTCGACAATAATAGATAGATACAGATGAATCTTTACCTTCCAAATGTTAAGTCAACTTTGCCCTTGGATAATTTATCAACAAGCTTCAAATCTTCCAAAACTATAGTAGGGGAGAATTAAAACCTTACCCATTTAACATGACATCTACTTACATCTTCCACCACCAGCATAAGTTGTAGGAATAGTCACCCATTCACCAAGTCCTTGGAAAAATAAATAAATAAATATGAAGCTTTTCTTTCTTTTTTCTCTCTTACGTGCAACCAAGTCTTCATCAATGCCTTTACAAAGTCCTTCCACATCAGCAGCATGAATCAAGAATTCACTAACCACCCACGTTACTCTCTTACACTGCCTTTTTCTTTTTTCAATTCCCCTACCTGCAGTATTCACTCAACATATCAAGGGTATCTTTATTCACTTCCATATCTGTCATAGTCTGCCATTTATCCATAGCCACTATCCACTTGTCATTCTTTTTACGACAGCTTACAAGAGAGAGTATTAACATTTCTAACCTCTCTTTTTTCATATGTTTTCTTTGTACCTGACATCGACAACCAATTTATCTTTTCCAACGCGTTCACAAAGTTGCTGCAGTCTTTCCAATGAAAACTTGGCATTTGGAAACAAGTAACTAGTAACAATCACCTAATCCACTTTTTATTACCTTTTTGTTGTCGTGGTGATGTCTTTTTTTTTTTTTTTTTTTTTTTTTTTTTTTTTTTTTTTTTTTTTTTTTTTTTTTACCTTGGACGCGCCATAGTCTAACCATTGTTGAGCGTTATCAAGTGTAATACCTCCACCTACTTGAAGTCCTTGTGGCCAAGCAGCAAGTGCTTCTTTAGCAGCTTCGTCATTATTAGGTCCTAATTTAATGACATGGCAACGTGTGACATTATGTTCCTTGTAAAGTTTAGAATAAAAACTAGGTGCCTCACTTTTCAAGAAGGTTAGTCTTTTTTTTTTTGAAAGTGACAAGTTGTTTACTCTGAGACAAAATTCGTTGTAAGTTGATCAGGTAAAGTATCAGAGAGTGAGCCACCGACAATTTGTTTTACTTGTCCATGATGAAGGTCAATACAACCGTTGAATCGTGTCATTTTGTTTTAGGAAAAGAGGAAAAGAAAAATAAACAACATCAGTCACAGGGGGAAAAATATTACATAATCTCTTCTTTTTTTTTTTTTTTTGGTTGCTTTTTCGTTGAAATGACAACTTATCGATTTGGACCTCACATTATTCACGATTCTCAAATATTCTTCAAGTCCAAGTGGAGTATCGGAATTGTCAACTTGAAACCCATAGCACCGTAAAGTTTTTTAAAAAAAAAAAATATTCTATAATGTCCATTATATACTCATGTGTCAATCAGTGGTCGTATCCTTTTTAATATTAATATAGGTCGAATTCATTGACTATAATCATTCTTAACTTTATCAGATGTGCTTGTTATTCCCAAACGAAATATACCTCGTTTAATAGACTTGAATAAAGAAGAGACTATAGATTTAATGTTATCTGCTCAAGAAATTGGATTGGCTGTTGAGAAGCATTATGGTTGCAGCTCACTGACAATGACCATACAAGATGGCCCAGAAGCAGGACAAACAGTAAGAATAAAAAAAAAAAAAAAAAAAAAAAAAAAAAAAAAAAAAAAAAGACACAACGTGATCAACTAAAAACGGACATAGGTGCCTCATGTTCACATGCATGTCATTCCTCGTAAAAAAGGGGATTGGGCCAATAATGATGATATTTATGCAGAGCTGGACAAGAAGAAGGGTGTAGATAATGAAGACCGTCAGCCTCGCTCACAAGAAGAAATGAGTGAAGAAGCAAAAGAATTACGCCGTTATTTTACATCATAAATAATAAAAATACGGGGAGGTCTTGAAAAGGAAAAACTCTGCTGTTTGGGGGGGGGAGGAAGGAGGTACCTTGAACAAAACGGATACGTTCCATTGATCAACGTGACAAAAAGACTTTTTTCGTTTGTAGTTTTGACGGATCTTGATAGTAAATGCAGTAGTACAAAAACAACGATTTCATGGAGAACCTCTTTGATAACAGGACTCTATTATAGTCTTAGTCTAATTGTAATAACACTATGTGAATCGCATATTATGAAATTCAATTATTGAACTTGTAGCCCTTACTTTAAGAGCTATTGCACTGCTTGACTCTCTTTGAATCGATATAATAATGAATGCTTTAACAATAGTTGGACTGAGACATATTGCTAGCATATCCACCACATACCAGCTATACATATACCCACTATACTAATTATGGCAGTAATAATAAAAAGTTGCCTCAAGTGCTTTTTCCACATAAAAGATACAGTCGACCAATTGTCCTGATCAAATGCCTTGAAAAACAATACTGCTTGGTTTACGAAATTTTGTTTAAAGGAAGACATGGACAATGAAAGTCCGACTTCCTTTTTATATGTAACTCTTGTTGTGATTCTTTTGCCCCTCCCTTTTACCGAAGTTTGGCATGAAACGAACATTAGAAATAGATCACAATGTATCGCCTCAAATAGATTTAGAAAAGTAAGCAACTCTGTCACGTCACTTGAACATGTCCATCTAACATGTAATTAATGGATAGTCAACTTGTCTCGAACGGGCCCATTTCAGACTTGGCAACAAATGGAAACTCGGTGCGAGAAGTAAATGACAAGATATTTTGCTTTATTTAAATAACAGTACTGATTTTTCCAGTTACGCTTACGTCTTCTTGAATCGATCAAAGTCGATGACCGTGTTCAGGTTTTTTTTTTTAAAAAAAACAAAAGGATCGATGAACGAATTCACTTAAATACTGAATGTCATTCTTTTTTTTTTTTTTTTTTTTGTATATAGTGCTTATTATATTTAGCAAGAAATATACCCTTATTCACTATGGATCAACAAAAAGAGATTATAGAAACGTTACTTGTTTATTTAGATAAAGAATCAGACTATGATGTCAAAGTAAAAAACAACCAAAACAAAGTTTATTCCTCCCACTCACACGTATACATTAGTCCATGTTGATTCTTTTAATAGAGAAATGGGCTCGCTTTCCTACTGTGAATGCACTTGTTATATTACGCCATTTATTAAACCAACTCAAAACAGAATCCACTAAAGTCAAATGGCACGTGTATACTTGTATCTATTCTATTTTAAAGGTATGTTACATACACACTTACTTCAAAGTAGAAGGGATTGACGGTGAATTATAGTTCCGTAAGATGACCCACTCTATTGCACTATCAAAAACATTGTACGATCACTTGATGAAAGATTTAACCAACTCGCACCATAAAGTGAGAGCCATCAGTATTTCACTCCTATCACTTTTACCCTTTGTCGCAGAGAATGTCAGCATCACACAAATGGAAATTCAAAAAGTTGTAAGCAACTATGCAAGAGATAGCGATCCTCGTGTTCGAAAAAGTGCCCTGGATGCCCTGGTTCAAATGCACCTTCGAGGATGCCCTTTAGATTTGACTATTTACAACTTGTCTGTATCTTGTTTAAGAGACGATTATGAAGAAGTGCGTATGGGTGGTTTAACATTAATGGGGTAAACGAACAAAACCAGTCTCAAAACATAGGACTCATGAGTTTTTTTTTTTTTTTTTTAAAAAAAAAAAGGGTATTGAGCTCTTTATATCCTGAGCATCGTATGAAATTAGCCCATGAAGAAATTGACGAGACGACACGATTGATTGACGACGCGTTTAACAAAGTATGTGATCTTGTGAATGATTCCGCTATTACTGTGAGGACCAAGGCGTGTGTGATGATGGCTTCGTATCATCATGTAGGATCGGATATGTTGAACCAGACATTTAGTAAACAGATCATGTCCCATTTACGAAGAAAAGTGAAATATAAAGATAACCAACAACAACAACAGCAGCAACAAAAGGAAAGTAAGGATAAGGATGCCATTCCGTTGGCAGAAGGCGATATTGACGTTAAATCAAATGAGTTTCATTTGTTGGATTCGGGAGCTTGTGGTTCGTTTATTCATGGGTTGGAAGATGAATATCAAGAAGTTCGAAATGCATCCATTGGTAAAAAACGAAAAAAGAGAAAGGGAGAAAAGTGCTCATTCCATTGATAGACTCTATTTGTGAATTGTGTATGTATAATGAACAATTGACAAGTAAAGCAGTAGAATTTCTCGTTGGTAAGAGTCCTTTTTTGTAAAAAGTGAGGTGAAGTTTAACATAAATAGATATGTTTAATGACGATATTGATAAAATTCGATTAAACGCTATTCAAAGTTTAAGAAAAATTGGAACGCGGTCAACACTAGAATTTGCTGAAGAACAGTTAGAAATTGCAGTAGGGGCATTGGAAGACAGTGACCCCTTAGCCAGACAGGCAACTCATGAATTATTTGCGTGAGTGACAAACTCATTTCTAAGGAACCCAAGTATTTATACTATTTCTAGCGTGGTGCGATTAACAGCTCAGATTTCTTTAACTACTTTATTGGATGCACTTGAAGCGAATATGAAACGATATCCTATGGATATATTATCTATTTATCGATGTTTGAGAGATGTAGGAAAGCGCCATGATGATTATGTAGAGACACTTGTGCCTACACTTCTCAACTTGGATAAAAGATATTTACCAAAAGAAAACAACGTGGAAGATACTCAATGTAAGGAAGGGAATTTGTAGTTTAAAAGATGATATGATGGCTCACCTGATTTTAGACACGGCTTATGTGATTTTAATTGTAAATGCTTGCTTATCCAACACAAAAATACTTTTCGGATTGCCCAAGTATATATTTAGACACTTTGCCTATTATAAAAGCAAATATTCAGAATGTTTGCCAGATTTAAGAGTAAAGCATTAAATTTATCTTATGAAGAGAGAGAAAGAGAGAGACACTAACACTTTTTACGATAGAAATTATATAAAACTGCAGGTATTAAATTAGAAGGAGATGTGGATTGTTTGCCTATGACATTTAGCGGTAAGGAAAGGAACAGGAAGCCATGATCAACGAACTGACTTTCCTTTTGATTTAGCCTCGGCAAAGAAGTTAGTTGCAGCCGATGCAGGAACTTATATGACTGCAACTATTGATATGTTGCATGTGATCCATTCTCAAGTAGAGCGACATGACCTGAAAACAGCTTTGTTGACCATTGAAGTGGCCATGCGCAACTTTAACTACATGACGAGTTTGAAGCCACTGCTGGTGGGTAAATTTGAATTGGCTCAACTTTACCTTCAATGTTATGAAATAGTGATTAAAACCAAACAGAGCGCGTCTTCACCTACATACGCCTCATCAGCACAAAAGGCTGCTGCTTCTCTATTACGCTATTCTTATACCATGCAACAGACTTTTCTTGGGTTATCCAAAGAGACGTTATATGCTGCTAAATACTTTAGGATCATTGCGAATATGATTTGGATGTTTGGCGTACTTAAACAGCTACCAACGTAATGAAGTATAACAAAGAGAGAAAGAAAGACTAACACTGATTTTATAGGTATACTGATAACTCTTTTAATATCAAGAACATGTTGATTGCATTCCATCAAAGAGTGACTTTGATAGAGAAAGATTTCTCTGAAGAAGAAGGGATGAAAGAAAAAAAGATCTTGGCTGATCTAAAACGAGATTTGTTATCTGCTTCTGAGTCACCTACCACAGTAAAGATTTTGGCCTTACATTCTTTTATTACAGTAAGTGATTCAACAAAGAGAGCCAAAGAACAGCTTCTGATTGTTTGTTAGTCCTTTATACCAATGAATATTCATCTTGATAATCCTGTCAAACGCACAAGTGCCAAAGTGACGTTTCCATTACCTAATCCCGATAAGCCTTTTAAATTCAACAGCCCATATCCCGTGAAATTACATGTGGAGGCCGATATTTACAATCTATTTGATACAAGTGTAGTGGCTGTTGAGGTAAAAAAAAAAAAAAGGAGTCGCTTCCCCCTTCTTACCAATTAAAATAGTGTACCTTGCCTGATGAATCCTCATATTTATTTTGGCCCGCTTCTCATCATTTTAAACAAACAACGCCTTACTGTTACAAGTTGAGTACAGATGTAGAGCTAGATTTATCTTCTTGGACAGGTACGTATCCATCTATAAAAGTGAAATAAGGGGGATTCTAATGATTATTTTAGAGCCTGATAATGTTGTGATACGCATTGCTCAATCATTCGAACCTGATTTACCAGGCTTAGATGAATATATCATGAGCTATTCTGCCTTGAAAAAGTCGTCTTCTTCGAGTGTATCATCTTCTGTCATAAGTAGTACTGCGCTTGAATATAGTTTGTGTCCTACCAACATCGTCATTCAAAAGAAGATGTGAAACAATAAAAAAAAAAAAGATTTATGCAAATTGCAAAACATGAGTGATGATGCCATTTTGCACACTCAATTGTGGCACGTGCTGACACACGTCAAGAAGACTTGATTGATTTAAATCCTTCCTCTTTGTTGATAGATCATGAAAAGACGCGTGTAATCATCATTGGGAATAACTTGCCATGTAAAAATGAGCGGGAAAAGAAAAAAAAAAAATACAATGGATGATGAGATATGAATGACGACAACAGTATTGTTGAATAGATATAGACAATTACTTGACAACTTGAAACAAATAAAGCGTAATGGTAGTACTGTTTGTTTTGTTCATCTTGTGGCCTTTGAAAAAGAGAAACATCCTCTTCAATGGAAGATGAGTTTTAATATTACAGGCACTGACCATTGTTACTGGAACTCAATTGTATTCTATTAGTAGAATAATGGGCCATGTTTCAATGCTTAGAAAGAGAAAAAAAAATTTTTTTTTTGTTGTTAAATTAAACTGAATCTGAGCTATTTGAGATCGAGGTTCAATACAAAAGCGCGCAACCCCATGCATGCACTCACACGTTTAGTTTCAATATTGGGTTTCAAAACACGCGTTTACTATTGATAATGGAGAACCCTGAAGAAAAAAAAAAAACTTTTTAAGGCGGAGAAAGAGAGACAGGTTTCTAAAAATACGGGTAAAATGGAAGAGAAAGTTAATGAGTCCATTTTCTTTCTTTCTTTCCCCCCTCCCCCCTTTTTTTTTTTTATCTCCACAATATATAAAAGAAATGGGTCGTAGAAAGATTCAAATACAACCAATTAAAGATGATCGTAATAGACAAGTAACGTTTTTAAAGAGGAAGCATGGTTTGATGAAGAAAGCTTATGAGCTTAGTGTGCTGTGTAATTGTGAAGTTGCCTTATTTATTATTCCCTCTAATAATAAAATCATACAATATTCAAGTTCTAATATGGAACAACTACTTGACGAATTTCAACAGGTAAATCTTTATTACATGAAAGGTACGATATAGATATTAATATACTAGTAGAATGATTTACCTAGAGAAATCAAATCAAATGAAGATGTACAGTATATAAAAGAAACATGTATTGAACAAGTATCTAATATTATATAGTTTATGGAGAATAAAGAAGAAGAAGAGTCTGATAATGAAGAAAGTTTGAAACAGTGCAATCGAGTCATGATACAAGATCAACTCGCTTTAAATCATAACAACATGGTATCATCGTCATCCTCATCATCCTCATCTTACAATACTGCATCATATCAATCAAGTTACACAACACCACTGCACCAACAACACTCTATGCTACAAGTTCATGCTCAACATCAGCAACCAATGTATTTATTTCAGCAACATCAACCTCCTACTACTACTCATAAATCAACGCCAAACTTATATCATTCCCCAAATACTTTGTCTCCAGATCAATCACCAAAATCTGATCCAGGTACTCCAGAAAAAAAGCGAAAACTATCTTCTAATAACAATGGCACCTCTTCTTCTCATGTAAGTACAAGTCTTGAGTATTTGCGTACGCGGTACTTATAATAATAATGATAGCCTTTATCAATGGGTATACACCCTCATCATAATGGAACACTAGGTATACCTACTACTCATCATCATCCACAATTTGCTCAACACTTACCTACAACAACCTCCTATTATCCTGACTTTTATCAACCAACGACAAATTTTATCGTGAACCCGATCCAAACTGGGCATAATCACAACTCAGCCAATGCGTCTTTTATGATGCCGACTTCTTCTTCTTCATCACTTAAAAGAAAGCATTAGTTTGATGGACATTTTAATAAAATTCGGTTATTCAAAAACCTAAGCACTTTCTCTTTCTGTTGTCAGTCGCACGTATATTATTACCGGATCTGCAAAGTCTCACAATGTTGTGGAACAATATGTTGTGTTTAATGACAATGTAAACAAAAATCTTTATTATAACCGATTACACGGAATCCTGTTGCCTAGCAACTACCATGTTTCTGTGAATCAAAAGTAAAACTTGACTCCAAAAAAAAAAAAAAAAAAAAAGCTGTCTTGCCATCCAAAAAAGAAAAAAAAAATTTTTTTTTCGCTCTCCACAGTGTTTTTTACGACCTTTTCAAAAAAAAATTCGGACCACCTCTATTTTAAATTCAGACGTTCACAAAAGGAATTTCAGATGATTTCAATTGTTTAATTGGACAAAGTCAATTTTATTTTCAGACATTCTCCTTACTAAATTTAGACGAACTCCCTTTTACAGTTATTCCAACGCCAAAGGGCAGCTTTAGTGTCAAATGCTTGTCGTTTACAAAATCTTAAAGCCAAATATTCCAAGATTGGTAAACCCACTTAAAGCATTCAACCTGAAAGGAAAAGGTTAAACTGAATTTGGGTATACACCTTTGGTAAGTCTCACAGATTCAATAGATTTCGAAGAAAATATCATAAAACCCCAACGCAATAAGTGGGTTTACCAATCTTGGAATATTTGGCTTTAAGATTTTGTAAACGACAAGCATTTGACACTAAAGCTGCCCTTTGGCGTTGGAATAACTGTAAAAGGGAGTTCGTCTAAATTTAGTAAGGAGAATGTCTGAAAATAAAATTGACTTTGTCCAATTAAACAATTGAAATCATCTGAACTTCCTTTTGTGAACGTCTGAATTTAAAATAGAGGTGGTCCGAAATTAAAAAGGAGGTGGTCCGAATTTTTTTTGAAAAGGTCCGAAAACCAAGTATTAATTTTTTTCCCGATGACACGCTGCCCTCCAAGTTTCTGCCCTACCTACGTTCCTCTGGGAGCCACTCCCTCTGGTACAAACTTTCAAAAATACCTGTTTGGCAAAACTTTATTGCTTCTATTGAAGGAGACGCATTTGAACCCCGTGTGTTCATAGCTATCACCCAAGAATTCCTGCACGATAACCTTGATAAACGAAGAAACGATACCAATTCTGTCCTCCTATCTGCGTGCCGTTCTACTTTAGGTATTGATCCCGTTCTCTGGCTACCTATATCACCCGCTGAACGAAGTCGAACAGTACGCTGGCGTCTTGGCTGGTTACCTGGTAGTGTTTCTAAACCTTGCATCTACCACCCAAACGATATGCTCACCCGCTTCCATGCTATCTGGTGCCTACACATGCATCGACGGTTACAAATGCCGTTTTCAGAACCTGATCACTTGTATTTCCTACTTAACAAGCTACCTAACAAACGTCCAAAAAGCAACAACCCAGCTGCATCCTCTGCCTGGGCAGTTCGTTGGCCCACTATTTGTCACATTTTGTTTGAACTAGACTACCTTCATCATGGCCAAATTCCGCCCGATACTCCCTCCCCCCCTTGGTACCAAGTTAGTCAATTGTCTATGCAACCTTTAAACTAGCATTTGTTGATACATTTTCTTTTTCATCTCCCTTCCTATTCTTTTTTAGCCTTTTGCCTATCAAAAGGTTTTTTTTAGCACACATCAACACTTTTCTGATCTAACCCGGGCAATTCAGTACATCTGTACTATGTGCTCACTTGGGTTTTAATAATTTTTATCAATCATATTTTTTTTTTTTTTTTTTTTTTTTTTTTTGGGAAAACA
>JNEK01002884.1:0-52639 GCA_000697295.1 Mucor indicus B7402
AGGTCAATGGCTTCCCCCTCCTGCTTCGGCATAATTTTCCTTTGTCCATCTGATGAAATTGGTTCCCCCGCCTCTCCTCTGCGACGCCACGGTGGTAAGTGAGTATCAAAGTTCCCAGCCGTTGGTTGTTCCTTTGGGTCGGTGGTCCTCAAAATTAGTCTCTCTTTCTGTTTCTTTTCCTCCCTGTTTCCTCTTTTCCTTCGCTAGTAGGTGTCCACTGAAGGTTTTGCTCCGAAACAAGTCCTCAAATATTCTGGCTAAACAGGCTAAATGACCTATAGGTTGCCCACTAGTTTAGCAGTTAATTAAATTCTTTTTAATTAATAAATAAATACATTTTCAACTGAGCTACATCCCCAATTTGCTTGAAAACTGAGACCAAAAAACTGCTCATATTCCTTCTAAAACCCTACGCGCACACCATTTCCTTTTTTGGTTAGTCTTTTGCCTTTTTTGGTCAGTTGGATTTGAAATTGGACGAAAAGGAGTGATCCTGGAGCGATTGATTGTTTTACTTCTCCGAAAAAATCGTTTGCGAATTCTCAAAACTTGCACAATTCCAGAAAAAAATGATTTTTTGTGAAAAAATTGCGAAATTTAAAGGTTTTTTTTTTTTTTGAAAATTTGCTCTTACCGATGTAGTTCAATAAAATAATATATGTATCTTTTAAGCGTTCTAAGCAATATTATCCACGCTTTCGATGCTGAAGTTTCTAGTAAAAAAAAAAACGAAAGTATATTACAACTTTTAATCTTTGTGTTAGTAGTATAACAGAGACTTTTATCCTGCAACGCTATTTACTTTGTAAATGCCTCGTCTTTAGTTATTTATGTATGCTTCAGGTCAGAGAACTTCTTTGATACTTTTCAGAATTATCCAACTGGGGGGGGGTCTCTAGAAGCTCACACAGTGAATGAGATTTTTACTTTGTTAAGCTATTGCCCGGAAGAGAACCTAACGTACAATAGATTTTAAGAAATAGAAAGTCTCTCCGGTTCTCGTGTCTGGCCCTTATTATAAGTAAGAAGCAAAAAAAGTTTGAGTTTGCAAGAGAAAACATTATTTTTATCATCCTAGTTTCTCTAGTTACGGTAATGTTGAATGAATGCTAAGAGAGAGACTTTAAAGTTTGAAGATATTGTATCAAGGATAAGATTGGAAAACGATTCACCAAGTAAATTTTTATGGAGGCGTCATTAGCAGACCTCGAGACAGTATCAAGTACACTACTATTGATGTCAAATAAGAGAAAAAGATTAGGAAGAAATGTTATAGTCCCTAAGAGTGAAGGAAGTATTTCTTACAAAATTTGAAAACAACAATAATACCATAAAAAAAGTACCGAAAGCTAAGCACTATATAAGTATATTGTTTGATCTTTTAACAGTATTTTCAAGAATACGATTGGTTTTGTAACAATAGTGTGGGGTAGCATCTCCTATATACTATGAAGGAGGTGTCAAGTAAAGACAAACAAAATGAAAAAAAGGACAGTTTACTTGATCGATCACTATAATATGTTTGTCATATGATTAACCTTTACTACTATAATAATATTACAGTATTGACATGTCAATTAGTTAGCTTATGTTATTAGGCCAGTATAGAAAAGAGCCCTTTACCCATAGAGTTGTACCACAGTCTTTTCATTGGCGTTACATGAGAAAGCTAGACTTATGGTAACAAAGCGTGAGCATTTCACGAGAATTATTGTGCAACTTGCTTGTATTCCCCTTCTAAACTAAATATAATTCTCATATAATAGTAAGTTCTCTTTTCTTCTTTTTATTTTTTTTATTTTATAAACTCATCACTTTCCTTTGTATATATAAATATATATAAAAATGAAAAGTAAATTGATTCAATTTGCTTTTATATTTCTATCCTTCCTTTCAAATTTAATTACAGCTCAAGTGGAGCCTTTCCAGCGAATTTATTTCACACCAATCGTTTATAATGATCTAGTCTATATTCTCGGTGGCAATTATGTATAAAAAATGTTTACGCTTACATAAAAGATGAGCCTAATTCTCTTCAATATAGTCATCTGCTCAAGTTCCAATTTTAAACATTTCCAATGGCATTGATGCGAATAATCCAGATTGGTTCTTTACACAGGGCAACTCAGCTGCTTCGGCTGGTATTTCAGGTTATTTAAGAGGTGCAGCTTTTAAGAACTCAAAAAATGATATCTTTGTACATGCTGGAAATACATCAAGCGAATTATTACGAGATTTGATCAAATACAACCCTTCAATTGATGGCTGGACTCCTGGTAACTAGAAAATAAAAAAAGCAACACTAATTTTGATCAATTAAAACATCAATTTCTTATAGCCATACAGGTATCGTCTCAAAATAGACCTCCTCAAGCTTCAATGATGACTGCTACTTGGAACCCTAAAGATGACGCTGCTTATTATTATGGTGGGCAGCCTCTCACTTTATCCGGAAAAGCTGTAATGATGATCACTTTACTCAAACAAAGCTTTCCCTAACCATTGTGTTTAGTTGTCTACATTTACAAAATACGATACTATTTCCGGAACTTGGTCTTCTCTTTCACCTAGTTATCCTAACGCTCATAGACCCGGTAGAGCTGGTCATTCTGCAAACATAATGTAAGAAGAGAAAAAATAGTACATTTTTCCATATTCATATTCATGTGCAATAGAAATAATCAAATGTTTATTATGGGTGGTGTGACACAAGGGGCAAACACAACGACTGATATTGTTCAAGCAGACTTTGAAAGTGTATTAGGTATACATACAAACATCTTTAATCACTTTCAGCTAATCAAAAATAGTTTATGACATTGCTAATAATACTGCCGTCACAGTTGCTACATTAGGTGATATTCCTTCCCTAAGACAAGCGTAAATATCCCACATAGTCCTATACTCACAGTTTTCATTCTAAAACCTTTAAATTTAGGTATTCTACTGCATTAGGTAATTTAGTCAAGTCTTAAAAAGGTCCTGTATATACATTAACATGTCTTGTAGGCCTTGATGGTAGATCTATTGTGCTTTATGGTGGATATTCATACGATGACGACAATAAAATTACCTTCCCTTCTAATGATATATATGTACTTGATACATGTACATTAACGTGGACAAAAAAGTCTGTAGGGGGTAATGTGCCGGGTTCTCTCTACGGCCATAGTGCCATCACTATCAACAACTACATGGTGCTTATGATGGGTATGACCAGCCAAACTAACTACAACGAGAAAATTTACATTCTTGACTTGGCTAATTGGAAATGGGTCACCACTTTCACTTCCACTAGCAACACCATCAATACAGGAGTATGTCAATTCCCACTCCCCAGCGTAGATGCTACCAACTTTTACCCATTCAACTACGACTTTAGTGTTCTCGATAATCCTCTTCGTCCTAGCCCTTCTTCATCTGGTCAATCTAAAGGACTTGGTATTGGGTTTGGTCTCTTGGCTATTTTATTGATTATTGCAGGCTTTTATCTTTATAGAAGACGTATGCGAAACAAGCATACCAAGAGAACATTGAACCCTCGTTGGATGCGTAACGTACCTACACATAACAGTAAGACGACTGGTGCTTTTGGTGACGACCGAGATTACCCTTTGTTTGTTTACAATAAAGAGCTTGATGCTGACAATCCCAACAATCCCAATATCATGACAAGACAGCATGATGTACGCACTTATACAGCTTCGGATCACGAGCAATGGGAGCAACAATTGATGGAAGAAGGTACTCAAGAAAGACATAATGATATTTGGAACAGAATGCGTGGTTTAAACCATGATACAACCACATATCAAGACACATCTCATCGCAGACCTTCCGCCGCCAATGACAATAGGCTTTTGGATGTCTAACAACGGAGTAGCCTTCATTCTCCTATATAAATATTCTTTTACAATATCCTTTGAAAATAAAAAGAAATTTCCTTTCTGCCCTAAATCATGCAGATAGAACTATTGTTTCAAACTGCGAGTGCATAAACAATAGATATAATAGGTACATACTATTACTATGAGCCGAAAAAAAAAAAAAAAGAGCGTTACTTGAGCTTAATGTACATGTATATCATCGGCTCTTCTTCTTTTTCTCATAACAATCACTAGGAGAGTGCTTACAAGTGCCGTATTGTATAACAATGGAAAACGGACGTTGAACGACGGAGTTGTCTCCATTATAGAAAAGAGCTTATCCCCCGCACACTGAATTTTTTCTTTCTTTATTTTATACCTACAATGATAAATCAATATTTCTTACCAACAGAAATACTTACTACAATAGCGCATCACCTGTTTCTGGAAAACAAAGAAGCAAAACATTTATGTATATGCAAACACTGGTACTCTTGCTTTTTACCTCTTTTTTATCGAAATGTCAACATCTTGACACAAGATCAATGGGAGAGTTTCAACAAAACACTACACGAAAACAGAAAACAGCACATTTCTTATTATGTAAATCACTTGTATATCAATGACAATGTTAGTTTGTTGGAACGGGACATACTGTCTCTTCCATTCTTATTCCCATACCTTGAAACGCTGTATTTCAATCCAGATCTATGGAGGTCCTGTAAAAAGAAACCCAATCTAAATCCCAATGCTTGGAAAAAAATAACTTTACTACCCCCCTTCAGCGAACTTCAGGCATCTTTGACCTTTTTGGAACTTTACGGCCATACACTACAGGAATTAAGTTTATGTGGCAGCCTGTTTTATGATTTAACAGACAACAAGCACAGCATTGTATACCGCTTATGTGCAATGACCCCCCGAGTGAAACGTCTCACTCTTGATGGCGGACAACAGACAACCTTATCACTACATAATATACTTTTAATACATAGCTTACTCTCCTCTTTGGAATCTTTAGAATTACAAAATTGCACTCTTTCAACACCCGAAATATTACCCTCTAAAACATCGATCAGACCACCACCTTTCCCACAAATGACGAGGTTTTCATTAAACAACTGTGATCTCTCTCACTACAAATGGATGTGTTACTTGTGCGACTTGTATCCCCATTTAACTGAACTAAACCTCAATGCTCAATTCATACCAACTTATCAAAGAAGAATAAGTCGATGTGATACAAACAATGCACAAGAAGGCTTTGAACGATTAGCGACTACCTTCACTCGCCTGAAAAAAGTCAATCTTGGAAAAACCATTTATCTCCTTCGTGAAATTAATCGTCCTCGTTTCTTTGAGATGCTTTCTAAACACATCAACACGGGCCTGGAGTCTATCATTGAAAAGAGTAGTCCATCACCAGGAATTGCTTTGTTCTCTGCTTTGATAACATGTGCGCGGCCTACTACAACAAAATCATTGAATATTCAGCTTTGGCGAAGTCTCGGTGGTATCCACAAAATCATGCCTACTATTGAAAGGAATACAAGCTTAGTAGAGCTCAAACTGAACTGTGGTAAATTCTCCTATTCATGGAAATACGGATGTGACATCAATACCATTTTCAAGCATTGTTCCCAACTGGAATCACTTGATTTAACTATGGGTCGGTTGACAGTACTAGGTGATGAATATACAGTAGCATCTAAAATGAAAACAGTTCGATTGAGAGAAACTCACTTCACAACTGACTCGATGGATATGCTAGCTTCGTGCTGTCCTCAACTAGAGCACCTTGAACTCGTTCAATGCGTTAAAGACAGAGATAGTTTGAACCAGAAAGTCTACTTTTGTTTACCTAATCACTGTTTAAAGACATTGATCATTGACCAACTGTATTTGAGGCCCAGTCAATATGTAAAGCAAAGTCGGCTCGATATAGCCTTATTCGCTCTTCGTTTGACAGACTACTATCAATGGAAGCTGCAAAAACCATCGAGCAAAGAGGCATACGAAGCCGATTGGTATCACGTCCATTCATTATCGTCAAAAAGATGTATAAGAAGGTTGGCATTCGACGAGTATGAGCGCGTTGAAAACTATACCATGAGCGAAAATGACTGGAGCCTTCTCGAAGACGATGATGTTGTGCGTGGTACCTATCGTGAAAGCAGGCATTGGGAACAAGACGTCCCTTATGGCTATGCATATATTGACTGTAAATCGATTAAACGCTTGTACTTTAATAAAATAAAGTTATAAAATGATAATTTGCCATATAAAAAAGTCGCCCTCTTCTTTTTTTTTTTTTCTCTCTCTCTTTTTTTTTTTCATTAGATTAACAACAACAACAAAAAAAAAAAAAAATACTAAAACCAGCTTTTCTCCAATAATGTCTTCCATTAATCAATTAAAGTAAGTTACTTTCTTTTTACTTGGTGTAAGGAGATTAAGGCCCTTTATTGGATTAGCCACGAAAATGATAATTGGAAAAAGAACCTTCAATTACCTGCAAAAGACATTAGACCACAAACTGAGGTAATGAATTAAAGGAAATGGTTTATTCATGTGGGTTTTTAATTCAGTTGGTTTTAAAAGGACGTTACGGCTACTAAAGGAAATGAATTTGAAGATTATTTTTTAAAACGAGAGTTACTGATGGGCATTTTTGAAGCCGGATTTGAACGACCTTCACCTATTCAAGAAGAAGCTATTCCTATTGCACTTACAGGTCGTGATATTCTAGCCAGAGCCAAGAATGGTACAGGCAAGACAGCTGCCTTTGTGATCCCCACACTTGAAAAGATTAACAATAAAAAGAACAAAATTCAAGCACTACTATTGGTTCCTACTCGAGAGCTAGCCCTCCAAACAGCACAAGTATGTAAAACGTTGGGTAAACATCTTGAAATACAAGTCATGGTTACAACAGGTGGTACGACCTTAAAAGATGATATTATGCGGCTTGGTGAAACCGTGCATGTAGTGGTGGGTACACCAGGCCGTATCCTCGATTTAGCTTCAAAGGGTGTAGCTGATTTCAGTGAAGCAACTACATTCGTCATGGATGAAGCAGATAAATTATTGTCACCTGAATTTACACCCATCATTGAACAATTGATTGGCTTCTTCCCTAAAGATAGACAAATCATGCTCTTTAGTGCTACTTTCCCTCTCGTTGTAAAGAACTTTAAAGACAAATTTTTGGTTAAACCCTATGAAATTAACTTGATGGATGAACTGACACTTCGCGGTGTCACTCAATATTATGCTTATGTAGAAGAGAAGCAAAAAGTTCACTGTTTAAATACATTATTTTCCAAGGTAAAATCCTATTTTCATCTTTAAAGGGGGGTAAAAAACTAATCTCTATCTTTATTAGCTTCAAATCAACCAATCGATTATATTTTGTAATTCAACCAATCGTGTGGAATTACTGGCTAAAAAGATCACGGAGCTGGGATATTCGTGTTTCTATTCACACGCCAGAATGCTACAGAATCATCGTAATCGCGTATTTCATGACTTTAGAAACGGTGTTTGCCGTAACCTTGTCTGTTCTGATTTATTAACGCGTGGTATTGATATCCAAGCTGTCAATGTGGTAATCAATTTCGATTTCCCCAAGAACGCAGAGACTTATCTTCATCGTATTGGTCGTTCTGGTCGGTTTGGTCATCTTGGTTTGGCTATCAATTTAATTACCTATGAAGATCGATTCAACCTCTATAAAATCGAACGTGAATTGGGCACTGAAATTCAACCCATTCCTCCTGTCATTGATAAGAGTCTCTATGTTGCTCCTAATGCTTTAGATGACGCTCAAATTCAAATGCCAGATCACGAAAAAGCACAAAACACGCGTCAACAACAGCAACAAAACAACAACAATAACCAACAACAACAGCAAACACATTATCGTAATAATAGGTCAAACCAACACCATTGGCGAGGTAGAGGAAGAGGCCGAGGTGGCGGAGGAAACCACTACCATCAACAAAATCATCATCAGCAACAGCCATAAACTCGGTTTACAATACAACCTTTTTTTTTTTTTTTTTTTTTTTTTTTGTCATAAATACTTTTTAAGGGGGATAAATTGTTGTCAAATAAACAAATCCTTTTTGTTCTAAATTTTCACATAGTTATATTATAAGTCAGTTAATCTTGGAGAACTCTTATGAGTACAATATTATTGTTTATCTTTTAGTCCCTGAAAGGACCTGCCCACTGGATGCTTCGGTTTAGGAAGTCCATGGTTTTTCTGTTAAATTCAGTGTTTGATTGACTGATTTTAGTTCGGAATTGAAGAAAAGTGTCTTGAAATATCTAATAAAGTTGCAAGACCAGACAATCCAATGGCAACAGCAGAAATGCTGTCTCTAGTTTGTGTATTTCTTTTTGTAGCTGACAGAACACAATGTAGATTACGGCAGAGAAATGCACCTTTAACCATTCTTTTGACTACTGTAGGGGAAAAGAAAGAACTATCAATCATTTTATCAGCCCATGATAACAATGAATAGTCATTGTTCAAGCTATCATCTTATGTTAGTTACGATGTATCACTCTTACAAATAAGCTATAAATGCAAGCTATCACGGTAAACAACCTTTATTAAAATATAGAACACTCACGTGTTTAGATCAACAACACAATGGTAGTGTGCGTTTTAGCTAATCACTTTTAGTCATTATATTCGATTTTTAGTTATTTAGTCGGGACACTACTCAATAGCATGAGTATTTGTTCCAGGAAAGTATCTCGCTGAAATAACTGCTTTGGCTGTGTCAATGATTACGTGAAAATTCAGAAACTACTATAACTCTTCGTTTTGTTTTAATCAGGCTGTCTTTTAAAATTGAGGATCATAAATGAAAGCATTGTTTTCTTTTTTTCTTTCTTTACTTTGAATCTGATTCCACCATGTCTCATATTCAGAGTATGGCCATTCTGGGCATACGTTCTTTTAGCCCAGAAGAACCAAGCTATATAAGATTCTTTTCTCCTCTCACGTTAATTGTGGGTCCTAATGGTTCTGGTAAAACTGTGCGTAGTAAAAAAAAAAATTTTTTTTTTGTCTTCATTTAAACAATAGTCATTATAGTCCATTATTGAAAGTCTTCGATATGCATGTACAGGTGAAACACCACCTAACAGTAAAGGGGGTGCTTTTGTCAACGATCCAAAGGTTTAAGTCGCGTTTCTTTTTGCCATTAACAATCTCATTGACTCACTATATATAGTTGGCTGGTACAAATGAGGTGAAAGCACAAGTGAAATTGAAGTTTTACAATATTAATGGTCAGAAAATGGTTTGCAGTCGCTCTCTATCTGTCACTCAAAAAAAATCCACTGTATCACAAAAATCAATTGACAATGCATTATTAAGATATGATCCAGTGACTGGACAGGTAAAATCGTCCAGAGAGGAACCATGCAAGTTGATTTGACGACATATCTTTAGGCATTTAGTATTACAAGTCGATGTGCAGATATGGATGCCGAATTACCACTTCATTTGGGTGTGCCTAAAGCTATCCTAGATAACGTAGTCTTTTGTCATCAGGAAGATAGTAATTGGCCTTTATCTGAATCCAGTGTGTTGAAAAAGAAGTTTGACGACATTTTTTCATCGAAACGATATGCAGTTGCATTGGATAACATTAAAGAAATTCGAAAAGAACAATTACAAGAAATTAAAATCGGTAATGTCCAGTTGGACGCCTTAAAAGCAGATGCAGCTAAAGCAAAACGCGTACGATCCACACTAACACAATTGAACCAACAAAGAAATGCCAAAACAGAGACATTAAACTCCATTGAAGAAAGAAGAAGGAAAGTAAACGACGAAACCAAAGACTTGGAAGCCATGCTTAGCGAAATCTCACAAACTGCAGATCAAATTCAACAAATCATCAATAAAAAGGACTATTATCAAAGCGCAATGCGTACCATTGAAGCACACATCGTGCCTTCTGAGGAATCTACCGAGCAACTAAAGCAGTTACTTGAAGAACATCGTATTAAAGAGAATGAAAATCAAGAGGAAAAAGTCAACGTAACGAGAGAGCGAGATCAATTAGAACGTAAACTTAAGAGAGCACTAAGCGAATTGTCTCAAAAGCATCTGGATATGGGCCGTTTAGAAGCCTCCCGTGAAGAGCTCGAACGACAAATTCAAGTACGTACAGAATACATTCATAAAATTAACGCCTCGCAAAACATGGATTTAAATCCTGATAATGCCGCCGCTGCATCTATACAATTAAAAGCTAAAATAGAAAGCATTTCTCTTAAAAACGAACAATTGAAAAATGAAGCTATGAACAAACAAAACACTCTTTCGGATGAACTTCAAGTGTTGAAAAGTAGACTTTTATCTCTTCAGGAAAATAAGAAACATTTATTGAAACGCATTGTAAAGACGAAAACAACGCATTTGAGAGTATGCTTAACCTAGTATGCCTTTTAGGAACAAGATAAAAAACAAATTGAAAGTCTGAAAACCAAGATTAGCCCAATAAGAGGAGCAGAAGTTGAAATAAAATCTGTTGAAGCAGCGATTAAGAAAGCCGTAAAGAAAAACGCTATTTCTTTTTGAACACAGAGTTAACTGTATTTTTCTAGAGTGAAGATCTTGATAAATTTAAAAGGGATAATGCAGGTTCTGCGACTCAAGATGATATTGAAGCTAAAGATAGGCAGCTTCGTCACTTGGATGAAAAATCAACCGATTTGAACGATGAATTAGCAAGATTAAGTAAACAAGGAGACACAAGCACAAAACTATCATTGAAACGAACTGAAAAAGAAACAAAAGAAACGACATTAAACACAATGTAAGCGAGTCTTTTTAGAGATAGAGTATATGTTTTTTAATAGTGATCGTTTAGATACAATGATTGTATTGATGATGTTGAATCTCTATTGAACGAAAGACCTTCTATTGGAGAATTGGAGCAAAAGTTAGAAGCCTACAAACTGTAAATATATCTATCTGATTCGTATTTCTTTTGTAACTGACCCATTTATAGTGAAAAAGAAAGAGAATTAAGAAAGGTGATCGAGATCAGAAACACAACAAACCGTCAATTAAACGCTGTAGAGGGCAAACTTAGTATGACTGCTCAGAATTATGAAAGACAAAAAAAAGAAGCCGACAGTAAATAAAAAAACACAACCATGACAAGAGTAAACATTGACCTTTTTTTCTTTAGAATTGCATAGTGCCATTCGTGCTGTGTGCGGATCGAAAAAAGTACCTGAAGAATTAAAATTGACAAACGAAAAGATAACTACTTGGAAAGAGTAAAGTGTTCAAGTATAAATAGCAGAGAAGATATTCTAACCTATATGTATTTATTAGACGTCTTTCTAACATTGAAGGAGCTCGTATGATTTATGATAAATACGCTGAAAGCCAAGAAAGAGGAAACTGCTGTCCAGTATGTGTTCGGGATTTTAAAGATGAAGAAGAGGTGGAAACATTCAAAGCACAACTTGACACTATGCGCAACTTTATCCCCGGAAAAATTGCTGATCTGAACGACCAATTAAAGAAGATCCTAAGTAGAAAAGAAAAGCTCGAAAACGTATCAGAGACATGGGTAAAATGGGAGACACTGAATAATGATTTGGTATCTATAAAAGAAATCATGGATCAATTGACAGTTCAAAAAGAAGAGGCTGTCAATAAAGCTGATGTTGTAAGATTTCTTTTTTTAGAAAATACAAGGAAAAAACTAACGACTTTTGTAGGCCTCTGCTAATTTAATTGAAGTGGATAATTGCAAAATTAAAGCTGACAAGTTGTTATTGATTGCTCGAAATGTGAGTCGTATCAATGACGAAGTTCAAATGGTATCAGCTGAAATTGACGACCTTGAATGTGAATTGAGTTTTAGTGGTACTACCAGGTCAATGTCTGATGTACAACAAGAACTTGAAGAAATCAATGACAAAAGGTAATACAAAAAGCAGACAGTTGTACCTTAATAATACTCTTTTTATAGAAAATTGATCAACCGTGAAACAAAACGTATGCGCGAAAGTATTGCATTGATTGAACATAGCAGACAGAAGCTCGAAAAATCATTGCGCGAGAAACGAGAAAAACTCATGTCTTTGCAGCATAATAGGGATTTCAAGATGGGCTTAGAACTTCAGCTTTCAGAGCTTCAAGAACTTATGAAAACTCATAAAGCTGAGTGCGAAGTAAGTATCTTTTTTTTTTTTTTTTTTTCTGTACTATCACTTCTGACTCTCTCTGTATAGAAAATCGAGAATGATGTTGAGCCTTTAAAGAGACAAGTTCAAAAAGCCAGTCTTGATTATGAGCAGGCAGTACGGGAATGGAGATCTTTGGAAGAGAAAATATCTTTAGAGGAGCGCGAAATATCCATGTTTGATGAACGTCTTGATGACTTTAATTCTAATATTACAAAGTAAGTGTCTCTTTTTTTTCTTTTCTCTTTTGAAAGAGAGTATTAAAATAGAAGGAACAATAGGATTTCTGAAGCAAATGGACCTTCTGTTCTCAATACGGTCAAGGCACAGATAGCCGAAAAAGAAAGCATGATGAAGCAAATTTCAGATAAAATAGCTAGTATTGATGAAAAACTATCCATTATAAACAAAGATGAAGCTGAACGTCGAGGCATTGAAAGAGACTTACAAGATCAAATTAAATACAGAGAGCTTCAGGCACAATTAGCAGAGTGTGAAAAAGACCTTGATGAAATGGAAGAAAAACAGGGCGAATATAATGTAATCGCTGTGCAGCAAGAAATAGAGAAACATCGAAATGAACAGTCAGATCTCATTGCTAAGGTAATGTAAACATAAAACACTTTCAAGGGAAAAACTAAACTAGATATATATAGTCTGGTAGTATTAAGGGTGAAATTGCACAAATGAATGATCAAATTCGTCGATACGAACAAGAGCTTTCTACAGACTATGAAAATGTAGATGGACGTTATGGCAAACTCTTTGTTGAAGTAAAGACAACTGAACTTGCTTATGATGATCTTGAAAAATACAGTAAAGTGCTTCAAACAGCTATCATGAAGTATCATTCGTTGAAAATGCAAGATTTAAACAAAATTATCAAGGATCTTTGGATCAATACCTATAAAGGATCAGGTATAAAATCTACTTTTTTTCTCTCTCTCTCTTTTACTGATTTAGGGGAGAATAGATATTGACCACATTGAAATACGTGCTGATAACGAAGGAACAACAGCGAATCGGTCCTTTAATTATAGAGTAATAAGCTTTCATTCTCTATATTATACATACCACTAAACTTATTTTGCTAGGTGGTGATGATTAAAAATGGATCAGAGCTAAATATGAGAGGTAGATGTAGTGCAGGACAAAAGGTGTTGGCTTCTATCATTATTCGACTTGCATTAGCTGAAACATTCTGTGTTAATTGTGGTGTTTTTACCTTGGATGAACCTACTACCAACTTGGATAGAGACAATATTGAAAGTTTAGCTGAAAACCTAGCAAAGTAAGGTATAACGTATTTGACGTCATATGACTAAGACCCTCCTTTTTTATAGTATTATCAGAAGTCGTAGAGATCAAGCAAACTTTCAATTTGTTATTATCACTCACGATGAAGAGTTTGTTGAATATTTATCGCGTCATCAAATATCTGGTGAATATTACCGTGTACATAAAGATCAAAAGTAAGTCTCTATTTTATTAAATGGTTTTATGCTAAACTGTTTCATAGTCAACACAGTACCATTACGTTACAATCTGTAGCAGATGAAGATAATGCATAACCCATATATACCACCAACAAATAAAATTTTGATCTGTCTATAAGCTTATTGGTTGAATTAAATTATAAATAGTTACTCTAAACTTTCTTTTTTTTTGTTTTCTCCCTTTTTTTTTTTTTTTCTTCAAATTGACATTTTGAATTACAATTAAATTTAAAGTTAGTCATTTTGTATTGAAATGACTTTCTTTTCAAAGTTTACGAAAAGTAGTAATAATAATGAAAAGACAGTATATCCTTGGTCACAACGTAAATTAAGTGGAAGTCATAACGCTTTACCGAGATTTGGACATGGCGCCACTATTTTTGATAATCAGCACTTTTATATTTATGGCGGTGTACATACGAAAGGCAACTCAAAGAAGAATTTATTTATTATCGATACAAGTAACGATATCAGGATTCTTTTTGATAGCAGTAGTAATAACAACCATTATTAGATAATATGTCAGCAAGCTCTGTTTCTACATCAGGTGATATTCCTTCACCAAGAAGTTTTGCAACTATTTGTTCTTTAGGGCCTTTTGTATTATGTAAGAAAGATGGTGTTTATTGAATTCAAAAGTAATAATAATAGCATATAGTGTATGGTGGGGAGCCTCTTATTCCTGGCGATATTTGGGATCCTTATTTCTATGTCTTACATACAAGTAAAAACATAGTAAAAATTACACAAGTAAATCATTAATTCAATATACAAAATAGACACTCGACAGTGGTCAAGAGTAAGAACAAAAGGCAAGTTACCCTCAGAAAGATCAGGACATTCTACTTGTTTATCCAATGAAGGCATTATGTATGTTTGGGGTGGTCATTATCAAAGGAAATATCTGAATGATTTATGTGCCTTTAATGTGAAAGATTGTAATAAGCCACATTTGTTGTATATAGAGTGAATGAAGCTAACGAGATTATTAGACCCGGCAAAAGCAGAATGGGAGTTTATACCATATGAAAATCAAGGTCCTTCGCCAAGATCAGGTCATATATCTGTCCTATTCGAGAATAAATTATACATGTAAACAAGGAAACAACTGTACAAGACTGCAACTGACTCTTTCTTTGCTATAGATTTGGTGGTATAAATGCTACCCATTTATATAATGATATATGGTGTTTCGATTTAAAATCCCATGAATGGTCTCATATTGCAGCAGTAGGCTATATACCCCCTCCTAGAGAAAGCTGCTCAGCTGTATTAGTTGATGACACAATTTATATATTTGGTGGTAAAGGTCTAAATGGTCAATGTTTAGGTGACTTGTGTGCATTTCGTATTAAAAGTAAGCAGAGAGTATTTCTTATCATGTCCTAGTAATCATTTACACTGAATACATATAGGTCAAAGGTGGTATATGTTTCAAAGTATGGGTGTTCCTCCTTCACCAAGATATGGATTTACAATGACAGTAATTCAGAATAAAATTTACGTTTTTGGTGGTGATTCCATGGGCGGGAAAGTAGAAGATACGAATCAGGTCTTTATTCTTGATTGCTGTAAGTAATACATTTTTGGTATTTGTACATGAATTCTGTGTCCCCTAAAACAACATATTATGAAGCCAAAATTAGATATCCTCCCGAGCAAGAACATGAAGTCATAGAACGTGGGTCAAATACAAATAACAGCTTAGATTCACAAGAGAATAACATCCCTCCTCAGGTAACAGAAATGCCTCTTTGATGAAATGCTTGAATTCAAATCTTTTTATAGTCTCTGAATATGAATTATTCACCAAGCACAGACCAACTTATTAATCATTATCAACACATTAACGAAGACGAAAAACTACATTCACCAGTCAAAATCAATTATATAGACAAAAATTTACCAAATCATCCGTCAACTGCCCCTCCACGTCCTCCGCGTGAGGGTGTCACTTTAACCAATTTCTCCCCTCCTCGACATCAAAGAGACAATTCTATAGAACAATCACTACCACCACCAGTAATACCATCGATACCAAAAGCAGCTACTGAACGAGTACAAGAATCAGATGAAAAGAAAAACTTGCGTAAAGAACTTTTAGCTCGAGATACCATTATTACAGAAATGAAGAAAAAAGAACAATGGTGGCGAACTGAAGTATCACTTGCACGACAACATGTATTAGATAACAGGGAAACAGACGAGATAAAATCGGCTCATCTCATGTCATTCAACCTTGAAGAACCCGATAAATCATTACTTTTCGAACAACTCGTCAGTGTCAAAACAGAAATGAAGAAAATTAGAAACAATATTCAAAAACAAACAGAGCCTATATTGCAAAAGCTTCAAGATGCCGAAAGTGTACGTACCATTGCACTGCAAGAAGCAGCTTATTATAAATCGAAATACGTGGCATTGAAAACAAGAGATAATGAAACACTTGATCTGCTGGAATCAGATCGTGTCAGTCTCTTGGAACAGAGATTAGCAGAGGCTTATGAGGAAAAAGAAAGGATTGGTCATACGCTTGAGTCCGTGCGTCAACAATCACAACAAGACAAAGAAGCGAGACTGCTGGCAGAAGAAAGAGCACGAGACTCTCAGTTACAATCCGAAGAAGCCCAGGAGGCTCACCAAGCTGCCCTCGATCAACTCACAGCCCTCTACGACCGTATTGTCAAAGCTGAAGCTAAAGGTAGACAAGACGCCATCCTCATTGCCGATCTCTCCAACGAGCTCGCCAAATGTCTTTCCTCCTCTGTCGCCTCCATGCACGAAGAACAAGACATGTCCCACTTGCATATCGAAATGAGCCGTTTGGAAGTCGCGAATATCAAGCTACGAAATGAGATAGCAAGCTTGCACACGACATTGGAACAAAAGAAAGACGATGAAAATCAACTCAAAATGGCCCTGAACGAAAAAGATGAAGCCTATGCAGAAATAGCCCTTGAACTAGAAAAAGCTTGCATTGAATTAGAATTGCTTAAAAATTTGTCAAGTAATAATAATATAGACGCAACTGTTGTACGTCCTACAGGGTCTTAACCTTATTAGCAAAATCAGTGTACAATTGAAACTATTACTTTCATTGTCTTTTCTTATTCTCTACAATATGAAAACACAGCACCAATTAGTGCTGCGGATGAGTAATAATATTAATTCGTCGCAGTTGGATTAACAGTAATCGATCTGCTATAGCAACGATACTCCAATGTGCTTCAACAAAAAACTTTTGAGAAAAAATGTCCTAAAAGCAAGCAACAAAAGCATTGTAGTAACTAGCTTTTCTTGCTACAGTTAATTGCAAGTGATAGAGTAGTTTTTTTCAAGCCCTTTCAAAAGTAGCTGTAAACCCTTTTAGGTAGTTGTTGGGTAATATACGTCTGTTGCCTGTCAATTTCACAAAAAAAAAAAAAAAAAAAAAAAAACATTTCATGCATTGTAAACCAATGATGTCATTGTGCGTGTTTTTTTTTTTTGTGATAATTATTTATCCTGATTTCTTTTAATCACTTATAGTCATTGTCAAAATGAAGTCTACAAGTGAACTTCCGAAAGAGTTGTATTACTTGGGTTCGTTCTATTTACTTTTTTTCACAAAAAAAAAAAACAAGAAACATGTTCTCATTGTTTTTTTTTTTTTTTTTTTCAGATGAGAACTTTTCTGTACGATCGCTAAGAAAATATCAGCTCAAAGATATTCTGAATGCCCATGATATTACACAACCTCACAATTCGACAAAGTTGGACTTGATTCAGCTTTTTAAAGACGAAATTCTATCAAAACGTGATGCTATTGTTGAAGAATATTATAAACAAAAACAACAGCCTGACGAAAATAAAGAACCAAAAGAAGAGGCATTGGGTCGTGGACATCGTGTGTCTCGTCAATCGGCGAAATTACAAGACGCCTTAGAGACAACACTATCTACCAAAAATCACGTGAGAGCTATGAAAGACAAGGATGGATTTGTCGTCCCGTCACTACCTGCCGATCCCAAGAAGAAAAAGACACAACCACGTTTTACGGCACAAGATTCGTTCGATGAAGCAAGCGATCTAGATGCACATCATGAAGATGGACGTACACGTAAGGCCGTGATACCTACCACGTTCAAAGAGACTCCAGCTACAGTAGAAGAAAAGGAGAAGCCCGCGACAAAGAAGAAGACAGAAAGACAAAAGAAAGGGGGCGAACTGTCTTTTAACCCTGAAGATTCATTCGCGTCCTCTGATGATGAACAAGTTGTCCAAAAAGCATTGGATACAACAAAGGCACGTAAACGATCACCTCCTAAAGGGACTGAAAAGCCCGTCATTGTTGAAAAAGACGATAAAAGAAAGAAGGAAAAAGCAAAAGAGGAAACAGTAGATGACGACGATGATTCTGACTACCTTGCAGATAGCGATGACACAGACGAAGAGGAAGACGATGACGGTGATGATTCAGTAGACGAGCAAGAGGTCAACTCTTTGTATAGGGAACGCTTTTTACCTGTGGAGAAACTTGTGGCGTCCGAACATCCTATGTTGACGCGTGCTCAACGATTAGCCGCTGCCAAACAAAAGGCAATTCAATGGAAAGCCAAATTTAAAAACGTAGGGCTTGTGATTGGATCAATTTACATGGCGATTGCACTTATGGGGTTACTTTTCACCACGTATGCACGCCAACAAAATGGTTATTGCGAAAGTACACTTACTGCTGATCGTGATGGTAAAAAAAAAAGAAAACCTATTTTTGTATTTGACTAACGAAATTATAAAGTGTCTTTCTTCTTTTCTTTGTTACCTTCTTCTTGTATTCCATGTCCTGCTCACGGTACATGTACTCGTGGCGAACTTCAATGTGATCCTCTATACGAACGGAAGCAACCTTTTTATAACTTTGGCGGAATTCTACCCATTGCGGACGAATGTATACATAACTCACTTGTCGGTAAATATGTTGCCAAAGTAGAAAAGAGAATCAAAAGACAATTGGCTGCACAACAAGGACAGGCTGTATGCAAGCATTTAGTTACTCATCCCGACACCGCACCACAGGATGTGCCTATACTTCGAGTGCTGGTAAAAGATGTTTTGACAGACGTGAAAGAAACAGTTGAACCCTACTTTAAACCTGAACAAGTCAATGAAATTATCTACATTGCACTTGCTGGTGTGTTGGAAGATCCTAAAGTTCATTATTGGGAAATGTAAGATAGTTATTTCTCCTGAACAGGGCGTTATGTTAACCATGTTTATAGCGACAATGAAAAGTATTTTGGTACCAGCGACACTAGATATTCACTGAGTTGTCGATTAAAACGATTGTATACGAGCACACCTATCACAGTTAAATTGTATATATTATGTAAGCTTCTTTTTTTTTTTTTTTTGCTAGATAAAACACTAATCTCTTTTTACTCTAGTATTTATTTCTGCTCTTTCTGCTATTTACGGAGCGTCAAAAGATTATCAAAAGAATAGACTTTACAAGAAAAAAATTGATCGCCTCGTGAAGCTTACAATGGATCAATTGATCGAACAATACGATCACCATACAAAAGAACCACAAAAATATCCTAGTCCTGCTTTGGCTGTATCTCAAATCAGATCTTCTCTTTTAAACGTGAATAATCGTGATACTATTACTGACTGGCAAAAGGTGGTAGAGAAAGTACAACATCATCCTCATGTAAGGAAATCATTTCAAGAGGTCCGTGGTGACCCTGTGGAATATTGGGAATTGACTCCCTAAATACTGCTATTATTTGACTCTAATCATTTGTAAATATCTTGATAAAAAAACTAGCTGTCTATCTTGTTTAACCATTTGCGTTTTCAAAATAAACTTGAGACATCAGCTCTCTTGAGCGTGTAGTTGTCTTTTGAAATATCAGTAATAATAATTCTCCATATTTTAGATGAGAGTATGCTCTATAAGACATAAAGTCATAATAGAGATACAAGGAAAAGACCTATACAACATCAAAAGCTCAAAGCATCGAATACAGTCTTTAGTTAGCTTTAATCAGCAATATGCTTACAGACATGTATTAGATACAATGGTTACTTGATAATATATAGGCGTCTAATAAAAGAACTATTCTTTGTAAAGTTTTGCCTCCTGTCAAAATCAGTTAACATTATATCCTCTCTCACTGCCTCTCCTACCTAAGTAGTTATGTGTGAGATTAGTTCTCAACTCTTAAGATTGACTAAAAGTCAAACTGATTTTATCAGTGTACGTAAATTAAACAAAAAACGACAACGAGGGGCAAGGGACAAGAAATAAGTATGATAATAGACAGCCAATTATCTTAACTATAACATAATTGTATTATAACTATGTTGAATAAGAGTGTGACATAAAGTTAAAAAGAAAAAGGACAGTTCCTATGTTTTTTAACTCAAAACTTCAATCACAATAGTGCTTGGTATATACAGCTTTCCGTAAATATATATTATAATATTGCATATACAACAACACGTGCGTTAGTCATCTCTTTACCAACACTAAAATGATAAATAGGAGAGTGATGTATTACATGCAAATTGAACTTATTGTAAGATCAAAAACTCTATGTATCTGGATGTTAGAAGAGCAAGATTGATAGTTTTCAAGGACTCTGTAAACACGATTTCAATAGAGGCAAAGAGACCTTGTATACATATTCTTTTCAATGCTTAGAAGATAGAGTTGATAAATCATGGACTGTATTGACATTATGTATGCCGTCTGTTGAGTAACAATAATTGTGATAAATTTTTCAAGACAAAAACAATCTTAAAAATGCAGTTCCCCTAAAAAAATGCTGCAAATCAATAAGTAAAACTAAAACTTTACTATACGTTTATCAAATAAGTATACACCACTAGAACATAAAAGGTATAGCTATAACTTTGGGGATGATTATAATGTACGACCATTACGGAAGAAGTACGCAATTGTTGTGTGCACAATTTGCATTGTTATTTACCCCCTTTTAGTGTACATAACATAGTGTATAGATATATTGATTGTAAACGCGAACCATTAGCTTACTACCATCTGGTTCTTGATCTAAAAGGAACCCACGTCCTTGTGCCTAGCTTTCTCCAGTTGTGTACTGTTTATAGTTTAAAATGAAAACTGCTTCCATTTTATTCTCGGTGAATAAATCCCTGACAAGACAAGTTTCGAAACCTTTTAAGCATGTCCATAAATCAACCAGTTTCGTTTAGAATTAGAAAAAATTTTAACTTTTTGAGAGATTATCACTCAAAGAAATAGCCTTTATTTTATAGTAGATAATACTACTTTAAAGCTGTCATTCTAAAATTAAATCAAGACAACAGTTTATGTTCTCAATTGATTTATATTATAACATTGAGATATTGGCCTAATATTGCATCATCAACATTAATATATTTCAAACCTGTTTGCTTATTTCAATGTCAAAGTTAAAAGTATATATTTAATTGTGAGGAGCACTAGAATAGACTGAGGCGAGCGAGGAGGGAAAAAATGTCAATTATATATAACAATAGGAGAATGAAACCAAAAGTACTACATGAATCCCAATTCATTGAAGACGCTTTGTTATAAGGGAGTTTTCGATATATTTACATAGGAGTGGGTGTATATAGATCAAGGAAAGTTTAAGGAGAATTAAATCAAAGTCTAAGTTTTTGTGATAAAAAAGATATTAGTTTTACTAGGGCGATCAAAAGATTTGGGTTGGTTTCTTTTACTTCTTTTGGCCTCCCTTATTTTTTCGATAACATCCCTTACTTTCAGCTCTTAAAGTGTTTCTTTCTATCAGTTTTTATCCCCTTATTACATGACCCCTCCTTCTCCTCCTTAAACATCCAGTATTTATGTTTTATATCAAATGATGAAATTTGTATAAATACAAACTAGATTTCCTTCGTTTCTCTTTATTTTTCTCTACATTTTAGATAAATAAATAAATATATATATATAATACCATGAAGTTCACAATCGCTACTGTTTTAGTCTCTGCTGCTTCACTTGTCTCTTCACAAATAGTTTCTATTACTTCACCTTTATCCAACACTAAATATAAGGCTGGTCAAGAAGCTATTATTTCTTGGGTAAACCCTAAGGTGTCTACTATTTCTCAAATCGTTTTAGCTAAAGGTCCTTCTACTGCTCTTCAACCCATTCAAACCATTGCTACTAATGTCAATGCAAACGACTTGAAATACGTCTGGAAGATTCCTATTGAAATCGAAAACGGAAATGAATGTAAAAAGAATCTATCAATGTAATTTATTCTCGTGATAACTGATTAAAAAATATATATAGATGCTTTTGAGTTGGGTACTTCACCTGAACTTGCTTTTGCTGGTCCTTTTACTATTGAAGGAGGCGTTGGAGGAGCTCTTCCTGCTGCCAATGGAACTTCTTCTTCCTCAAGTGGTGGTTCAAGCAACGCACCCGTTTCTTCTCCTCCTCCTCCTGCCTCAGGAAACGGTGGTTCTGCTTCAAACCCCTCTACTTCCACTTCTTCTTCCAACTCTCAAACCTCTCCTCATAACGCTAATACCTCTCATACTTCTGCTGCTAACAAACAAGTAGCTGGTCAAGCCATGTTTGCCCTCGGTCTTGTTGCTGTTGCTGCTTCTCAATTCTTCTAATAACTAAATTATATATAATCGCGCACAAATTATTAATATAATACAAAACTGTTGTAGTACCCTTTCTATATATATATGATATTATATACAATTTGCTCTCCTTTATTGACATGATAACTACGTCAGATAGGGTTGATCAATGTAAACATTATTACTGAGTTCCATAAAAATTGAAGGTATCAATATATAGACATAGGCCAACGTATTGTATATTACTGATCCCGTTGACAGGCAAGAGGCATACATGTAACAACATGAATAGTGCTATTTTCAGTTAAGCTTAAGAACCCTTATAAAGGCAACTTTAGCCTTTTTTTTTTTTTTTTTTACATGCTAATTAATGACTGCCACCTTATATCAGTTACTAATAATGCAAAAGATGATTTCACTAAAAAATAAACTATACTAGTAGATGCAGTCTATCACGGTAAACAACCTTTATTAAAATATACAGCACTTAGACGTTTAGATTAACAATTTAATTGAAATAATAAAGGCTTTATACGCGTTACCTATAAATTACACCATAAGGACAGATAAAAAAGTCGGACATTTAAAAATTTCATGAAAACTGAAAGGTTGATTTGTCAAAAAGCCGTGATCTTTTATTGTTATGCTTTTTTACACTTTCTTGTCTTTTGAAAAAAAAATTTTCCTGACACAATGCCAGTAACATTGAAAAGAAAAGCTGGTGTTTCCGAAAGTGAAGAAGAGGTACTCGTTGATCATCGTGATTTCACTTACGGGGGATTGATCATATCTTTTTAGAATATTCACACTGACAAGAAGGCAAAAACCAGTCAAAGCTTTCTTGATAGTGACGACGCGGAAGACGACGACTACGCAGAAGAAGCTGCACAGGACGACAATGAAGACTTTGAAGATTCTGGTGAAGAAGAACCTGAATTAACAACCCGTACTAAAAGAAACTTGAAAGAGTTGGATCAAATTACATTTGATAACATGGTATATAAAAAAAATAAAAGAAATCGCCCCTTCTTCTAACATTCTTTTTCAACCAATTTAGCGTGTCATGGAAGCAGGTACTATTGCAAGAGTTGAAGTTGCCAATTTCATGTGTCACGAGTTCTTGGAGATTGACTTTGGTCCTAAAATTAACTTTGTTATCGGCCATAATGGAAGTGGTAAAAGTGCTATCTTGACAGCTATTACAATTGCTCTTGGTGCAACTGCTAATTCCACCAACCGTGGTAAAAACCTTAGTTCATTTATCAAAGAAGGAGAAAAGTAAAATCATATACCCACCTATAAAAAGAAGGAAACTAACCAACTTTAATAATAGAGTTGCCAGTATTACAATTCATCTTACCAATGGCGGTGATGCTCCTTATCGACCTGATCAATTTCCTAATGTCATTATCATTGAACGTAAAATCATCAAGGACGGCCCATCCCCTTACAAGCTGAAGAATTCCTCGGGTACTATTATATCTACAAAGAAAGAAGATTTAGTGGCTATTTTGGATCATATGAATTTGATGGTGAATAACCCCTTAACCATTTTAACACAAGATATGGCCCGAAAATTCTTGAGTGATAGTTCTGCTGAAGAAAAATACAAGCTCTTTATGCATGGTACACAATTAACCCATCTCCAAAACGATTTCAAGGGTATTCGCGAAAGCTTAGAAACCGCCCGTGCTGTCTTGGAACGTAAAAAGCAAGGTTTACCTGCCCTTCAAGCCAAAGCAAACGAAGCCAAAAAACGCCACGAAGACATTAATAAAGCGAAACAAATTGAGGATAAGATTGAAGTGCTAAACAACGAATTGGTTTGGGCTCAAATCATTCTCAAGGAAAAAGAAGCCATCAAATGCAAAAGAGAAGCTCAAATGGTCAAAGAGCAAGAAAATCAAGTCAAGGAAGCTTATGAAGTCGCCAAAGAAAAAATAGACAAAATCAATGAATCTATTGTAAAAGTGACGGAAGATTTACAAGCGTTCCAAAACTCTGATGACCCCGTAGCCGAAGAAAAAGATAGACTCGCAAAGATTAAAGCAGACAAAGAGGTCAAACTTCGATCTTTCAAGGCTGATTTAGAAGAAATTAACGAAATTATCAAGAAAACAAAGGTTCGAAAAGAGAGAGTTAAGCAAACATTACAAGCCGAAACCGATAAGATGGAATCAAGCAGCCGTATTAGACGTAACGAAATTGAGGAGGAAATCGAACAATTGAAAGCAAAAATGCAAGAAAAAGTTGTGAAAGCTAAGCAATTCCGTAACGAGCAAGATGACCTCGATAAAGAAATTAGACAGGAAAAAGCAAGAAAGGATGAACTAATGAGCAAAAGCCAAAACTACACCCGTGAAAGGGACGAAATTGTCAACCTCGTTCGAAATCTTCAAGGCCAACGTGGTGATCGTATGAGAGCTTATGGTTCCAATATGCCAAAAGTCTTGGCTGATATTCAGAGAGAAACACGTTGGATGAAAAGAAGACCTGTAGGTCCATTTGGATCCACACTTCAGTTATTGAAGCCTCAATTTGCAGATACACTTGAATCTGTTTTGAACAAGCAATTAAATGCCTTTGTGGTCGAAAACTTCGAGGATAAGAAGCTCTTGTTCAACATTCTTAGCAATCATAACATGCGAAGTATTCCTATTGTTGTGGCTGAATACGATATGTTTGATTACTCTTCTGGTGAGCCGGACGAAAAATATCTCACTTGTTTACGTGCATTAAAGTTCAATGATGAATGGGTCAAGCGTCAACTCATTACTTCTAACAAGATTGAAAAGATGTTGCTTATGGAGGATCGTCAATTAGCCGATGAAATCATGATGAGTAAACCACACAATATTGACTTGTGTTTTACCTCTGAAGGCTATAAAGTTGGTGGTAAACAAGGTATGAAGACAGAATCCATTGATCCCTACCGTGGCCCCCCTCGTTTCCAAAAGGACTTGGAAGGTGAAATTAGAAAGCACCAAGCAGCCGAGCGCGAGATTGAGCAAAAGAAACAGGAGATAGCTAACCAAGTCAGAGAAGTGCAAGGAACAATCGATGAATTGCAAAAACGTTACAGGGACTGCAAAGGCATGGAACGTAGACTCGAACAGGAAATCCAACGTTTAGAACAACAAATTGAGGAAAAGGCTGAGACGCTTAAAGAAGTTGATCCTGTTGATTTAACCATCTTTGAAGAGGAAATCAGAGAATGCGAAGAAAAGATCAGACAGAAGGTTGGTCAGTTCCAGGACATTCAATCACAAAAGCATGCTATGCTTGCCGAGACGAAGGAAGTTATGAAACAATTAAGAGAATTGGAAACAAAAGAATTGGAGCGTGAAAAGCATATCCATGAGTTTCATAAAAAGTTGGAGAAATTGGAAGCTCTCAAACGAGACGCTCAAGATGCCTTCGACCTCATTAGCACCGAAAAACAAACTATCAAGTTGCGTTATGAAACCAAATACAATGCCTATGTTGAAAGCCAAAGAATGGCGGAAGAATGGACAAGACAAGCACAAGAAGATTATCCTGAACGTGTCGAGACACAGAGAAGTCCTCGTGATATCGAGAAAGATATAGGCTATCATCAAGAGTTGGCTAAAAATATGGAAGATCAAATGGGTGTCTCTGCAGAAGAATTGCGCAAACAAACATTTGAAATCTTAAAACAATGGAATGATGCCGATAGCGTCGTAAAGGGCATGGAAAAGTTGTCAAGATCATTAAAGAAAATGTTGTCCAAGCGTATCACAAAATGGGAAGTCTTCCGCCAATACATTTCTATCTCTGCCACACATTATTTTAGTTATTACCTTCATATGAGAGGCGATGAAGGTAAACTTCGATTCAACCATGATTCCAAGAAGCTCGATATCCGTGTCTCTACTGGTGATCAGTATGTCAAAGGTTCACGTCAAAAGGACTCTAGATCCCTGTCTGGTGGTGAAAAGTCCTTTTCTCAAATCAGTTTCCTGTTGTCTTTATGGCAAAGTATCTCTTCACCTGTTATTTGGTAAGCCTAACAAAAAGAGTAAAAGCATAGTATACTTAATAGTTTTAATTAGCCTTGATGAATTTGATGTGTTTATGGATGCCATTAATAGAAAACAAACCATGAAGATGATTATGAATGCCGCTAGTGAGAACTCTTCTCAATATATTCTTATTACTCCACAAGATGCAAGCAATATGGACCCTGGACCATATGTCACAATTCATCGTTTACGCGATCCTAAAAGACATTAACCGCTCTGTATGATATTCATATTTTCTTGTAAATGATATATATCCCTCTTCTCGTACCTTATGTAATAAAAATCCTATAAAGTTGCTTGTGTAATCTTGGGCTTTTATGATGAACCTTTATTTTTTTTCTTAAAAACAAATCCCATCTTTCTCTTTTTTATCATGTCTTTTTTCTCAAAGAATAAAGGTGATAGTACAAAGCTTAGAATTACTATTGAAAAAGCTTTTAATTTAGCTGTTGCGTAAGTTTTTTTTTTTTTTTGTTTTTTCAAAATGACAAAAGCGATCTAACAAAGGCTTTATAGAGATGAGAATGGGGCTTCTGATCCTTATGCTGAGCTTTATATCGAGTAAGCAGCTGTTATAATACAATAAATGCAGTGATATTAACACTGTATGCAAGTGGTAAAAAAATAGGCAAGACTCATGTAGAAAAGGCAACGTTAAATCCAGTGTGGAATTTTCATACCAATGTGGCGTTTGACGATAGTAAACCAATTGATTTAATAGAGGTTTTTGTATGGGATAAGGATAAATTAAAAGACGCCAAGATAAAAGATATCCTGTTGTTTAAAAAGGACGCCATCAAAGATGATTTCTTGGGTAAAATCTCGATACAACTTGACCACCTGTTTGATCTGGTGGCTGGCGGTGGTAAGAGCAGTATGAAGCGGTTTCTGGAATATGATGCTCCTGAAAACAAAGAGCTGGTATTGAGTTTGGAAAAGAGGAAGATTGACGATAATGTGTCAGGTGATATTCAAATCAAAGTAGGGACCATTCGTCTATAGTAGAAATAAAACCTGTTAGTGTGCTGTTATTTCTCCAAGCACTCTGTTGTTAATATTAGACCGAGGCTATGCATTATTATGGTTAATACTTTTTAAGCGTGTATTCTTATGCAAACCACAAATCTAATAAGCTATTAGATGACTGCCTCTATAAAAATAAAGAATTTAAACTCAAAGTGGAAGTCCCCTATGTACCAATACACGATGACTTTCTTAAAGAGAAACTTTTATAAGGAATACATCATGGATGTCCTCCTTCCTTTGTGCAGTTTAAATGTGAATGATTGAAATTTATCATTGCTGCAAAGCTGAGAAATTAATCATGCATTCTTCCAGTGCCGTCTATTAAAGAAAAGGTTAGTATATGTTTACTAAGTTTCTCTTAAATAAATCAGTTTGAATAGAGTCAGCAACAATGAACTCATTCTTGTTTAGTTAAGAAAAAGCAGGTGCACATGTCACTCATATGCTCCAACAAGATCTTGAAGATCGAAAATCAGATTCATTGTTATACATAAAGGTCTCTTTGCATCACCTTCCTAATTAATCGAACAAAAGGGGTTGAAATCTTTATAAAGAAGAAGATTTTTCCTTCGATCCACCATCGGGTTCACAAAAAGAACTATGACTGTAAATCAACAAGAATCGAAAAGAGTACGCATTCATTACAAAGTGGTTGGGCCGGAAAATAATGAAGACGGTAACGTTCGACCTTTAATATGGCTCGTTCATGGTGCTGGTGGTGATATGAAGCACTTTAATACAGTCACTCCTAACCTCATTGTTAACGGGTTCCGTGTTTTATTGATGGATGTACGCTATCATGGTTTATCTCAACCTCTCGATATTACCGAGGAGCCTACATTTAAGTTCTCTTATGTAATGCAAGACATGCGCACGGTCTTGAAAGAAGTCAAAGCAATATATTATAGCCATTCTGAATCACCTGTGCCTTTGTTCATAGGTGGGTTCTCCATGGGTGGCATGATTTCTTTACTTTTTTCTTCAAATAACTGGGAAGAAGAGCACAAAGGGTTTGTGTTGAAAGGTGTGGTTGCAATGGCGTCAGGTATTCCACTGTTGGAGATGGAACGACCGGGATGGGATGTCTATCGTGATCGATCAGCTACTAAGGAGGTACTGCAATACACCAAGGCTGCCATTGTCGCATCTGCATTGACTGACTCAGGAAAGGAAGAAACAGAACGAGCCATGAAGCTAATTTCTGATTCTGCGCTGTACGAATGTCTTGTAGAAGTTGCTACTTATTTCCCTGTTCCTCCAGTATCGTGTCCTCCAAAAGCCTATGTTCCTCTCACTCAATTACCTATACTGCTGATTTGGCCAGACCATGACGCTTATACCAAGCAAGAAATGGAAACTTTACACAACATTAATTTGAAAGAAGGAATTGATAGTAGTCTTGTAACAATCATTCATGCTGGACATATGGTAGTATTAGATAAAGGAGAAGAAGTTGCTAAACTTATTATTGAATTCTGTAACAATAAGATCTTAAACTAATAGAATAAATTGTAATTTAACATTTTATGATAATAAACATTACGTCCATAGGCTGTCATAACATTTGCCAAACATTCATGCAGTCAAAGTATTACACACACACAAACACATATATATAGTTTTATATTCTAAAATAAGACGATTAGCAAAACAATTTACCCTGCAAAATTGTACATTCACTAAAATTATTTAGAATGTGCAAAATAGGGATTTAGAGAATTCCAAATTCCAAGATAAACGACAATTTATAGACGCACATCTACTTCAATTATGCAGAAACAGTAATCCTATCAGCTTGTATTTTTCTCAATGTTATAATGTTTTTTTATATACATGATACTATACTTACAACCATCTGAATTCTTACGACTTTTGTTAAAACAGAAAATACGTTTCTCTACTTTTTTTTTTTTTTTTTTTTTTTTTTTTTTATTTGATATTTAATTGACAACATTTCTCTTCCTCTATTTTAAATGAGTATCGCAGACAATGGCCGTCAAAGCGTAGGTGAAAAGGAGTTATTCTATTGCATAAAAAATCTTACAGATGTTTCTATTAGGTAAAGCAGAAGCGAGTTATAAGAATTAAATCAACTATCGGCGCCATTTGGCGATGTGAATATAAGCAACCGCTGTACGATCTAATCAATGCCACCCACATATTGGTCTCACATACATATGCTTTTAAAAAGTTCATATTTATTCAAGAACTGGAAAGTGATCGTGCTTTTGATTTAAATACGTATGTCAACAAGGACTTTTTCGTTGAGGTGCTTCTATCTCTCATAAACAAAAAAGAAAATGCAACACCAGGGATGTCAGAAACAACCAAAGTGTATAGAAGCTTAAATAAAAAGCATAAAGAAACCTATTTTGAACCTTCCAAATATGAGCCAGTAAAGCTCGCTAATTCAGAGCAGATTGCTCTCTATAAATGTACTAAAATCCAGACAGCATACTATAACAACTTGATAGCGCAGTTTGGAAATCGCTTATGCATGTTCACCAACTTTGCGTGCAAATCAAAAGAGAAGTCGTTCCAGATTGAAAGTTTGATGACTAAAGAAAGATAAGATCCGGCCACCATTAAAGAGGTCATCAAAAAAACTGTATTTGAGCCTTGCAAACAAATCAAGCTTCAAATAGCAAAAAAAAAAAAAAAAAAGAACTTTCAACTGGAAGAAAAAATCAACTTCAACGGCTTTGTCAACGTGTCCTAAGGCCTATCAATTCGAATATATTAGGACGTCAAGTCTAACACGAGAATGCATTTTAAAGCATTTTATCAACTCACTAAGCTATGCCAATCGAATGACCTCAAAAAGTATCACTGCTTCCCACTGAGGAATTCATTTATCCCATCGTACGACAATTGATTCCAAAATAGCTAACTCTCATATTCTCAAGCGTTCTCAAAGCGTTAAAGAAGACAAATTTGCTGTTTGGGGAAGAGTCCTAAATATGAATGCCAGAGAATTCAAAAGGCAAGGTGCTCAAAAAGAAGTGAAGTTTCAGGCTACGATAGAAACAGATGGAGTGGGCGTTTCTATTATCAAGCAAAACTGTGATACTAGCTGAAAAATACCTGGCAATGGGCGTGCTGCATCGTCAACGAATCAGAGCGTGGATTAAGCCAACATTAGACATATCGAGTCTTTGCAAAAAGATGAGCTGAAAGGAATGGGTCAACAGTGTGGATTAATTGATCCAAATAGACACGACATGGTGCATTGTATGGGGTGAAAGCGGCACTACTACCTGTAAAAATATCTACAGATATACAAGTGTCTATCGATCGAGGAAGTCAAGACATTTCAGGATTCATAGAAAGAAGACCCAGCCAAAGCAAGTAAAATGCGCTCAAATTGCGATGAGCAAGACAGGGACGAAGGCTATTACTATGATCAAGTATATCAAGTATATTGAAACAAGGGCTATTTATGAAGATCTATTGTATGCTTATAATGGTAATGAGATATGGCCCGTTCAAGATGATCTCTATCCTAATTTGAGCAATAACTTCGTGTTGAAAAAGAGCAGTTTATTGTATTGGGGTCCCAGTTTCGTGACTAATTATCGTGGTGTATTCTCCGTACATGAAAGTAATTAAGGACGTAGAAGGGCCCAAACATGTGCTACATATCTGAAGATTATGTGAAAGCAGCCACACATTCAAAAACGCATTCCTGAAGCCGCAATTAATTATCAGTTGTCCAAAATCACCCAAATATTGGAAGATGCGACGAATCCTCTTCACAGGATGCTGTTATTAACAAGTATGCTGAATTTAAACAAACCATCAATTCTTCCCTTAAGGCTCTTTATTATCTTCCATTTCGGAAGATACGCTGGTCATCCAAGATGTACTATCAACAGGCCGATGACAAACTAGTGAAAGACCTTCAGTCCAAGTTTGGCACTAATGCAGTCCTTATTTTTGGCGATTGGTCAGCCCCGAACACAAGGTTTCGTAAACCGTCAAGAAATAAAGGGCTGCCCCAGATGTTAAAGAAGCATGGCTTTCAAGTTTATTTGGTGAATGAATTCAAGAAGTCGTCAATCTGCCCCGATTGTGAAGGATCTTCAACCAAGTTTAAGCACGTCAAGAATCCCAGGCCATATCAGGTGGACAAAACACAAACGGTATTACAATGTACCAACCACGACTCACATAAAATCTAAAACTGTGATCTTGCAATTGTTCTGAACTTCAAGAAACGTTTAGTCGAGTTAAGGAAAGCTGGGAACTGGCCAAGCTGCCTGAGCAGAGTTACATCAAACTCAACAAGAAAGCGTGACAGTAACAACAACAACAACAAAAAGAAGAAAATCTACGTCAGTTATCACTAGCGTCACTTTATGCAGTTAAGAATCTCTTAATGAATTGTCAGTCGTCTTCAAATTTTTGGGTTGTGTCTACAAATTCACTGGAAATTGTCTAAATCTCAACCTATTTGACACATGTCTAAATAATTTTAGTGAATGTACAATTTTGCAGGGTAAAATGTCTAGTTTAATTTTGCAAATCCTCTACTTTTAGAATAAAAAGCTGTACACACATTTATCCAGCACAACAAGCGAGTTCTTCGCATTTACGTTTACACGTTTTTCTTTTTGTCCATTTCTTCTTCTAGTTTCTTCTGAGATTGAGATAATAAAATTGTACCTGCTAGAATAAAACTAGCCCCAATCCACCATTTTAAAGCTAAAGGTTCATTAAATATCAGGTACCCCATAATAGCCTATTTTTTCTAATGAGAAACAAGATGATGTGTGATTTGCTTTCTTTCTTACCGATGATCCAAAATTAACAGCACCATTGACAATAGACACCTGAACGGAAGAAGGTGCAGCATTCAAGGCTTTCGTAAATGTCGTCCACATGACAGAATTACAACCAAAGATTAAAATAAAACATATCACTCTTGTTACTAATAAAGAAGTCTAAATAATATAAGCGACAGTCTGACACTTTGCATAAAAAAAAAAGCAACCTTTTCAGGTACAACAATGTTCAAGTATCGAATAATGTAAGAGTGAAAAGTAGCTGTTCGTTCATCTGAAAATAGCTTGGCGAAAACAGAGGATAAAGCTGCAAAAAAACCAGAAATGACTGCAAAGGGAAAGAAAGAAGTTGACGACATGTTGTAATAAGAGGAAAACGCGTAAAATGATAGCCAATTGTAACCTTAAATTTACTTTAAAAAAAAAAAAAAAAAAAAAAACGTACAAGTGTGCATTAGCAAGGTTGCCCTATTGTGGTTGACTATGCCCGCTCTATCTGCGATTACAGATTCTTTAGAACTACTGACGGTTCAAGTGTTTGTTTAAATCAGGGCCGCTAGTTTATTTACACAGTAAAATAATTGAAGAAGGAGAAAGAATAATAGAGGAAATGAAAGCCAAATTAAGTACCAGAAGAAGCTTGTTTTTTCGAGCAGCAAATTGAAGGAGAGCTCAAATGAGTTTTGATGAGCATCAAAGAGAGCAAGATCAACGAAAAAAATCCCAGTAAACTGCTCAGGCTTGAATAATGAGAATAAAAATGATAATTTGAGCAAAAAGATATCAGAAGAAGGTATTGCATATATTCATTAATGCAATTTTAGCGTATGGTGGAGTAAATGTAAGCCAGAACATGCCAACAGTTGTTGGTGTTAAAAAAAGAAAAGTTTCTGAGGGCGTTGATGCTGCGATACTAAAGAAATTTTACCATAGCTGGGTCGCTTTGTGTAATTCATCAGCGATACCATAGATAACTATTATGAATGAATTCCCAAAAATGAAAGGATTTTACAGTGTAATAAATAACGCTCCAATTCACTCTTGAGATGCTTTTGATTCTATCACCTCACAAAAAAGGTAAAATACCAGAATATCTTCATCTATATTTATCTGATTTCAACTCTATTGAGATGCTTAGAAAAGCGCTGAAGGTCCGAGTCAAAGGAGGGAAGTTGACGGATGCATAAACATTTTTTTTTTTTGAGAATAATCCAAGTTAAACATTTATTGTAATTCCTCATTGCTTAGATAAAAAACCTTGTGATCGGTTTGTTTGGTGAAATTAGGCGGGCAGAGTTTTCAAATATTTGGTAGAATAAATGCAAAGTCTATTTTTATTCTGTAAGCAATAATACAATTAATTGCAAAGTGTAACGACGATGCCAATCTCCCCTTTTTATATTTGCACGAGGGTTAGAACTTATAAAAAAAGAAAGGTGACTTTTACCAGGTTTTTGAAAATTTCTAAATTCAGAAAATACCTAATAATTGAACAATAAAGTATTTAATGCTTTTAAACCAGAAAATATACTCATGCAAAAACACGAATAAACACACTAAAATAAACGGACAATAGAACTGTACTTAGGTTATATAAGAAGAAAAAATAGACCAAATAAAGTATTCTATTTTGATTCTTTACACAAAAATATTGAAAATCTCTTTGTACTACCTTCGTTTTAAACGAGCAGATTGATTATATAAATATCTATAAAACCGTTTTCTTTTTTTTTTCCTTTCGCTTTTTTTTTTTTTTTTTCTCTCTCTTATAAACAATCCAAAAATGAAAACCTTGTCAATCATTTCAAGCATTGCGCTCTTAATCAGCTGTGTTGCTGCTCAAGAAGGCTCAACTGTACCTGTCACTTCTACATCACCCTCCACTTACTCCTGTGATCCTAGTAAATGTTTGATTGCCAATAACTGTCTTTGTGCTTCTAAAACTGCTCCTGGTGGTTTAGCACCTTCCGACACTCCTCAAGTAAATGAATTGATTTTTCCCTGTACAAGGATATATGGAACTGACATTATTCTAGTTTGTTACTATCACTTTTGATGATTCTGTACAAGAAGCTTTATATAAAACTGCTGTTTCCATGGTAAACCAACCGTAAGTTAAAAAAAAATAGCCTATTTTTAGATCACAGTATTAACCTTTTTGTAAATAACAAAAGTAATCCAAATGGTTGTCCAGGCCACGGCACTTGGTAAATATATCTTTTTTCTATATTTGGAAGCAAAACTAAAACTAAATATATACAGGTTTATTTCAATGGAATATACCGACTTTTCATTGGTGCAACAATGGTATGCTGCTGGTAATGAAGTAGCAGAGTAAGTTTTATAATAATAGAAAAAAGACGACATCAAGTATTTACATAGTCTATTAGCCATACATTTAGTCATGTTGGTACACCATCTGCTCAAGAAATTGCTGCCTGTAAATCCATGTTGAATACATATGGTGGTATTCCTAACAGTAAAATCCAAGGTTTCCGTGCACCTTTCTTAAACTACACCAAGGATACCTTGAACATTTTGAACCAACAAGGTTTCTTGTATGATTCAAGTGCTAGTGCTGTCACTGAGGATATGTATTTCCCTTACACACTTGATAATGGTATGGCAAACGATTGTTGGACCGGTATTTGTGCTGCTGGTCAAGTGAATTTACCAGGTCTTTGGGAAATTCCTATGTATTCCGTGCTCGATAATGCCAGTATTCCTCAACTCATGGATGTCTATCTTGCTGGTACTCCTGCTAATGTCAAAGCTTGTAAAGAGTTAACTTGATTTCTCTTGCCTTACGTGATACTAATTAAATAACAATAGGGAGTGAAGCTGCTTTCAATCAACACTACAATGGTAACCGTGCACCTTTTGGTATTTACGTTCATCCTAGTAAGTTTGATGTACACAACCTTTTTTTTTTTCTACAAGATTAAAATTTCCCCCTTTTTTTAGCCCATTTAACAAAATACGCTGGTCTTGCTGATCCTACTGAAATGTTGAATGGTGTGCTCGAATTCATCAAGGAAATTGCCGCTAAACCTGATGTTTGGCTGGTTACTAATCAACAGTTAATTCAATGGATGAAAAATCCTGTCAAGGCTTCCGAGCTCGGTAAACAAGATTATATGTCATGTAAGCAGCCTGTCATTGCTTCGGAAATTTGTAACGGCTTGGACGACGATCACAACGGTTCTGTTGACGACGGTTTGATCAACAGGTAAATAATACTTGTTTCCATATTGAGAGAATATCAAATTCATCATTTCTATAATAGCTGTAACTTTGGTACTTCCAGCACAAAGACTTGTTTCAATTGCCCTGGTAGCGCTCCTACTTTAGACAATCCTACTCCCGCTAGCTCTGCTCAAAACGGTTCTGCTGGTTACCGTTACCCCATTCCTGACAACTGCGAGTAAGTGTATCTATCATACGTACATTGACATCGTTTCTAACTTGCTTTATAAAGTACTACATGGTGGGATCCTATTGGTAACAAGTGCCTCTGTACCTCTGCTGATTGCCAACTCAAGAGCATTGCTACTTCTAAGCCAAACACCACCACTACATCTAACTCAGCCAACGGATCAACTGCTTCAGGAAGTGCCAATGGAAGCAAAGACAGTACCAAAGCAAATGGTGGTGCTTCTGTTGGTATCACTCTTGCTCAAGTTGCTACCTCCGCCATCGTTGCTTCGTTGCTTGTTGGTTTAAACCAATTAGCCTAAAGAGTAACGCGTAATCTTTGTTTTTTTTCACTTGTGTAATTCTTCTATAATTTTTTTTTTTAAAAAAAAGCGTGTACATCATAATCCATTACTATAATAAATAAATAATAGTTTAAAAAAAGAAAATAACTTTTTGTTTAGACACGGTTTGGGGGGGGAGGTTCTTGATACGATAATGCGTTATTTATTGTGACGAGTGGTATACTGTACATGTTATTCAATAGATTTATATTGAAACTGAAGACCATGGCCCTCTTCCAACTCCAAGCCGGCTTCTTCCAAATACTTTCGATAATTATTCAACATGGCAAAAACATTGTGATTAAATTTAATTGCTCGAACATACTCGGTGCGAATATATAATCGCTTCAAGTGTTTCAGTTGTGGTATAATGACTTCTAAGAGGGTATTATTTATCTCAAGGGCATTCATGACCAATTGTTCAACTTTAGGATATACTTTGCGTCTTGTATCGTTAGATGCATATTTCATCTTTATCGATACATCATGTAATGCGACTTCTTTCAGCTTAGGGTTGAGGGTTAGAAGGCGGTTAAAGTCTAAGGAGTTGCTGCTTCTCTCTGTCCATGTTGCAGTTAACGATGTTAGGTTGGGGAAGTTGGACGCAAAGGTAGGGAGGTCCTCGAACCACTCAGGTAAAAGATGGAGATTGCTTACTTTAACGGTGGTCAGGGTGTGCTTGTATTTATACAAAAGAAGATAAAAATCCCTTGAAAAATGATAAGGTTCTGTTATTGCATTTATGGAAGGAAGAAGGCTGGTGGGACTGCGAAGGAGCATTTTGACGAGCTCAGGATCTGTTGTGGAATAAAAATCCAGTTGCTTCAGCTTATTGCAATATTTAAGAATACGGCGAAAATCATCGCGTTCAGCACTTTTACTCAGAGGAGTAAAAACCGAAAGGGAGCTTATGCGGGGGCGGAGACCAGGACAAAACGCTATTTCACGCGCACAATCGTGAATGCTGAGGAAGTCACCAACAACAACACTAATCTCGTATCTTAAAAAAAAACGAAGAATGGAATACCATTGCTTACAAACGACTAAACATGTTTTAATATCTGGAGTTTCCAAGTAGCGACGAATTATTTTCCAGATTTCAGGAGACAAAGCAGGATTGTTCATGATTGAAGTGGTAGATTGATCAAATGAAGTGAAAACAAAAAAAAAAAAAAATTTTTTTTTTGTCGCTGGGCCTCACTGCCATAATTGGTGAAACAAAAAAAAAAAAAAAAATAAGAGCTAATGCTATACCATGCATTTTGGGTTTTTCTACATATCTTTTTGGTATATGTTTATTTTGCTATCACATATTCAGCTATTAGTTGTGATTTATCTCAATATTCATAGGGGTATCTGTACTTGATATGTGAACTGGACCAGGGTTATTATTCAGCAAGTCGCCTAATTGCTCTACATAAGACCTTGTAGGTTGATACCATTCGAGATTTAATTCTGAAAACACATCGCCTAGTGTCACGCCACTTGCGACAATCACCCGACATAAAGTAGAAATCATTTGATCTTTGCTTTCCACTCTTGGTCGTATTTCCACTTTAACTTTCTCATTTTGAAAATCCGTCTGAACAAACGATTTGAGATAATCCATCATGGATTGATCTGGATCCGCAAAAGATAGCAAATCAATAACAATTTCTGTATGTGTTTGAAACGATACTGGTTTCCCTGTTGAAAATAAACCATTTTCCAATACGATATCTTGGTGGCTCTTCATCCAGTCCAAAATATCAGGCCTTGTTCCATAAAAAACCCATCGATTTGTATTCTCTGTACTTGAAACAGTGATTTTCTTATTCAAAAGTGGAGGTGTAATTACTCGAACACCATGTCCGTCCATGTCTTTACTCAAAAATGAATTATTATAGATCTAGTAAAGTATCTATATTTTTACCCATTTCATAACCAAATGTTAAAGGCATTTTTTTGTGAAGAGAAAAAGAAGAGAGAAAAAGAGGTGAGAAAAATTGGAAAAAGGGTTGTAATACATATCTCCCCCACCAGTTCACGTCATAAAATGTGTGGTGGTTGTACTAAAACTCTATCATTTTGAAGTAAGCAAGCAAGCAATCTATCTTTTTTTTTTTTTTCCTTTTTCCTTTATTTTAGCATGAAGTTCAAGATTTATTTGCTGCAACTTTTGTATATCATTATTTTAATAATTAGTCTAGGAACACTAGCTTGTCATATAGGTAAATATCGCTTATCTATGTAATGTAGACTACGTGACTAAAGTACAAGAACAGCACAACTTGCGCTATTGTCAACAATGTCTTCAGTGACATGGTGGCCACAATATATACCTGTAAATATACAACTTTTATTGTTAGTTATGTAACCTAATAGCAATGTAAAGTATACACTCTACTATGTGGGATCAATATTCTCTGTTCTATGCTCGACAAGCCTGATACTATTGACATGCATCTATTCCAAATCAATATGGATCATTCGAACTCTAAGTCTCGTGAATCTGCTCTTAACTATAGCGTTCATTGTCTATATTTCACTTGAATCAGGAACAATTCCTTGGCCAGTGGGATCAGCCGATAATGCGACTGCTGATCAAAAAGGGTTTGTCACTTATTGTTCTACCAATTATTCAACTGACAACCTTGTCTATCAACGATGCTGTAACAAGATAAACAAGCATATATATTTATGCACAGTTAATCATTTAGTTGTATAATAGGGCTATCAAATGGAAGCTGGTTAGGTTTGCTTATCTATGGATTCTTTTGGTTCTTGCTGTCCATCTATAGCTGGCTATTGTTAGAAAAGTCTGATTTAGTAAATGATGATGATTACGATTCTTACGACTTCAAACAGGACGTGCCGATGTCACTTGCAGCACCTGAAATACCTCCTCACCATCTTATTATGTGCGACTCTCCAGCAGTAAGTCAAGAAGATTCCTATTATTATTACACCTCAAGAGAAAGATCATTGCATCATACAATGGGATACGGTATAGAACCTCTTCAAATCAGCATTGGGACTAGTGACCCTTATCATCACTTCAGAGACGATGAGCAGCAGTCTAATATTATTACAACTACACCACAACCGTTAACAAGGAAAGTATCAAAAACATATTTAGAAGAAGAAAATTAATCACCACAGTCATAAAAAGAATATTATTTGTATATATTCATTGGTAATGTAATATTAATAAAATTATACACTATATACATTACGTTGATTTTAGATACCTATGCATTACATTAACGCGAAACTTCTTATGTGTGCTTGGTAATAGTCATTGTAGCTTTAGCTATACACGGTCTTGCTTGTTTGGCTCCACGACATTCTCTAATTGTATATAGTATGTACTGTAAGCATGTATTTATTATGTTCCGGAACACTTTATTATTTTGAATTAAGCAGACTCAATAAATTGCTCAGCAATGGTGCACGACCAAAGCTCACGTGGCTTACTAGTAAGCTCTTTGTTGATTGATGGGGGGTAAACTAATGCATAATATATTCATCAATATGGTGAGTTAGTTGACAGAGTGAGTATAATGTGTTGATATGAAGCTACAGGGACTGTGAAGATTTCTCTACAACCTTATCTGGAACACGCCCACTTACAACAAGTCGCTGACATACAATAAAGACTAATTTAACTGAATCAAAAGCCAATAGCGGATTATGTAGCTTCTGTTATACAATAATAGCAGTAACAATAAAAAAAAGGTACAAAGTAATTGCATAAATGACCTGACACAATGACTAGTTGGACTTGCTAGAAATAGTTCAATTGTCCAATTCTGAATGGTAAAAGTGTATAATGAGGCGAAAAGAATTAGAGTTGACTCTTGACGTGTTAATGTTCCAAGTACACCGAGTTATGCGCAAATTTCAGACGCGCACCTTTTATTTCTAGTATCGTCAAAAAGATGGAACTTCTTTTATTTGTTATTACTCCTGTTGCTGTGACCATTTTTAAAGGGGGGTAATAAAATTTCAGACCTTCTCCTTTTTTTTTTTCTCTCTAAACAAGACAAAAGCGATTTAGCAATCATATACCAGCCAGCTGTTCATATCCCTCCTCTTACCTTTTTTTTAAGAAAAAAGAAAATATAAAAGAAGCAACATGGTCAACAGTAATACTGCTTTAAGAAGACTTTGCCAACATTCAGCTAATTTATGACATTTTCTTGAATAGTTAATTATAAAGTATACCCCTTTGCCGAAATAACACCTCAAATTTTGGAGAAATACGCCTCGGGATTGCGGTAAAGACAACAAAAATAGCCATGGAATGTATCCGCGAAAGGAAGATGTTGAGGCATTTTGACTTATAGGGCGCTCGAAGAAAAAACATCTACAAAAATAATGTATGATTTTAAGTTGAAGGTAATACAAAAAAGCGTTGGGATTACAACTTTTATTTTTTAATGCAACGGTTCTCTTTGGCAGTGTTTTACCATTGACGGATTAAGTCACGAAAATTGCACTGAAGCGTAAATCATCCCAGAAATTAAGCCGAGAAAAGTTATGCTTATTAACTAACTATGTAGGGAAACTATTATTTGTGAATCATTACTACCTCGTCTAGTAAGCTTACAAAAAAAAAAAAAAAAAAACCAAACAACAGGTTTATTCATATATATATTCTGTAGAATGCTAATATAGTTCCTGGTTATATTGAAGGAGTTTTTTCAGCACTACGGCTGGATCAACACGTTTCAGCATCAACGGAAGAGGCACCAGCAGTTGAGAGAGCACTTGTTGTGGCTCGTCCTGCTTCTTCAGATTCAGAAGCATATGAAAATGAAAACTTAACTGACGAGGATGACGACGTAGATGAAGAGGGTGTTAACGGAAAAGATGAAAATGAGCCACTTGTTAGCAAAATATTTAAGATTTCTCCAACTATAAACCCTGTCTCGCGATTTATCAAAGGACCTGTGCAGAAGAATATGCAACCAATTCATCATTTGAAGGAAATATCAAAACTATTTGATGTAGAATGCACGTTACATGGAAGAGACATTCAGATTGTAGGGAATGAAAATAGCGTAGAAGAAACTTACAACGCATTTTCTCGTATACAAAAGACAGTAATTGGTCAAACAAAGACTATATTAGTACCCTGTATTCATTATCCAGGAAAATCTCGAGAGTATGGATTATACTTTTGTAACTTGAATGAATATAGATACAACTCGTTGGTTCATACCCATTTGAATCCCAATGAAGCTAATAATATGCACGTCGTCCTTCCTGTCTTTATTGACAACGCAAAAAAAGAATATGCAAGACCTGTTGACATGGTGTATCGGGAAAAACGACCCGTGATTGAGCAGCAACAGGAACAGAAACAACCGGCTTATTCTCAAATAGACACTAGCCAGCAACAGCCGCACCTCACCTACCAGCAAATACAAGCCAATCAGCAAAAACTACTTGAAGAACAGTACAGACAAAAGCAACAGCAGCAACAGCAGCAACAACAGCAACAACAGCAACAACAGCAACAACAGCAACAACAGCAACAACAATTCCAACCGAAACAACCACAGCTTGCGTATTATCAAATAGAAGCCACTCAACAAAAGCAGCGACAAGAAAAACTACAGAAGCTGAATGATACTATGGAGCAAATTGCTAAAGCAAATAGCCAATCAGACCAGCGATATTGGGGGGAAGATCGCGATTTTGTAAATTTATATGACGATGGAAGTCTTGAGTATTTGCCAAAAGAGCGACTTGCGGAAGCATTTACGCCTATTCCACAAGAACAGATTGTAAATAGCGTGAGTCCAGTCTATTTGGGTGATTTCCCGTCACTCCCTACACCAACGCATACATTAAAGCCGAAAAAGCAACAACCTAAAAAAACGCGTAGACGGGTTTTGAGAATAATCCCTCAAAAAGCAGCACCTACATCCTTACTTGAAAGGTAACGAAACATTATTCATTTGGAAGAGGTGTAGTGAGTGACTGTTTGTACTATAGAGTCAAAGAATACAACTATCAGAATATGAAACGTGCACTTACTACTGGACTGGAAGCGGTTCAAGCATTCAAAGGTGAAGTTAGATTATCTGCTAGGTAAATAAGTCTATCAAATGCTCTCTTTTTGTACTAAGCGGTTCTCAGACTAGGAAAAACTCTTTGGCTAGTTCAATCATCTGATGTCAACACAAAGATTTGGAATTTTGAAGATATCGCTGATATTGTTGTTCGAGAACTGGGCACTATTCCTAAATTTTCCACTATGTAAGTCTCATTTTTTTAAACAGACTGCAGAAACCTAAGATAATACGCAAAGGACTACGATGGATCAAAATATACTTGAATGCATCACGTCTTCAAATGTGATATCACAATCTTCTTATAGCAAAACAGCTATTTTTGAATTCCACTGTTCTGCGAGAAACCAGCCCTCGCTACCTTACAAACCAACCATTATACATATGAACCAAGGCGTAGTTGATCTCAGAAAGATTGTGATCAGTGAAAAGTCTGTGGTAGAAATAGATTGGGTCAATCTAGATAGAAAGTTTGATTTCCAGCTTAGTTTAACTACGAAGGAGTTGCTGAGACGTGATGTCAAGCCATTTACGACATTTATTAAATGGGTATCTATTTGGTAAAGTAACAGTCTCACTAAGAAATAATTTTAACTAATTGATTTGATAATATAGCCCAATTACACAGCTTATGACTTTCGAAAATGTACCTAACTTTTTGAACGTAAGCACTGTTTTGTTCAAACAAACCACTCGAATTAGAGTTGTTTTTCCTTTCGTTGTTGAGATTGTGCGGGTTGAAAGAGTACCACTGAAACCTGTACCTAACTCGAACAAAATCACGGCAGCTGTAGGCAACGGTGAATTCTGGTATGATTTTCAGGTGTTCAATATTCTTCATGACGAATACTTCAAAAACAATGTGGATTTAGAAGTTGGGGAAGTAGCTGACTGGACAGTCGACAGCATTTTAACTTCAGCATCAAGTGATACTATTACTGAATATGTAAAGTATATGTTGACGGTCGTTGAAAAGATTGAAATCGCTGCAAGACAAATGCAAATTATATAAAAACAACAATAAAAAGGGTTAAAAACAACGTGTAAAAAAACAAAAAAAAAAAAAGACAACTCAAACGCAAAAAGTTAATAACGTTACAAGAATGAAGATATAGCTATTAGAGAGATGTTTGCTTTGTCATATTAATACCATAAATGATTGTTAGTGAATAGATGGAAAGTGTCAGTTATGGTGAAAATGAGCACATATTAAAAAATACCAACAAACTGAGTTTTTGGTTCCTGGTACAACCCTCCTGTCAAATACAATTTTTGATTTAATGCATCCTTTTCATGCCATTTTCTCCTCATTGCCGCGATACTGAGAAATTAGATTCAGTCCGCATAGTGTGTATCTGTCTTATCAAATAGAGTTTACATGAGATAATTTAGTTGCTCTTTTGACAACGTACCTAACCTAAAAAGAAAAAAGTCAAAGAATTGTTGATATTGCTGAAAACAGCGTAATTGATTTACCGTACATCAAGGAGTTCACCGTTATCTATATAAGCATCAGTATAATTGATAAATCTGTCATAAATGCGTAACTACTTTGACTAACTAGAAGGCGGTAAAATTAACTTGAGCTTTGAGAAAATCTTGGAAACTCTATCAGATGAAATAACCCAATTTTACCGAATAATTTTGCTTTTGTCTATTTTCTCAGGAATACATATACAGTATGTATTTGGTACATGTGTCATTTGGCCCAAGGCGCTGTATTTAAACCTACATATCTCGTATACTTCGCACAAATTAAAAAAAAAAAAAAAAAAGAAAAAACAAACAAACAAACAGGTGAAAGACATATATATATATAACTGCTTCTAGTGTCTATATACTTGCCAGGCTTTAGGTGTCTATATTATTAGCAGTTATACTTATGACTGGTGCGTAATATTGGCTTATCGTTTCACATTTACGGCACCCATATACATACAGAGTAACTGTAGCTTATCCTTGGACGTTTATAATATCTTTATTCGAGAAAATCCTTTTAAGAGTAATAGTTAAAAGTCGTGCGAATTTTGGGCTGGATGAAGGTGTCACCCTTGCTCATTCAAAAGCACACGTATTTAGGTATTGCGTGCGTATATGCACAAACAAGGAAAGCTGGTCTTTCATGCGTTTCACTCTCCCCTCCTTTTTTTATTGTTTGTGGAGACTCAAGAAACTGTAATGAATTTGCCTATAATTTTTATCTGAATTATTCAAGTGAGTATTGTGTAAATGACAATATGTATCTTGTTTGCAATCAAAACAAACATCTTGCAAGCTTTGAAAAAAAAAAAAAAAAAAAATTGTGACTACTTTGACAGAGTGGACATACTCGGGTCCCACTATTTTACCTCTAATGGCAAGTAGATCAAACTTTTATATTTTACCCAAACGAAAAAGATACGAAACACAATAACCCTATCTTTTGTCAAAATTCAACAGCTTAAAATTAATTTGTTTATATTGAATTCTTTCCTTTTTTCTATCTCTGTTTTTTTTTTTTTTTTTTTTTTTTTTTTTTTTTTCCTTCCAGGCTTTGAAAATGTTAACTCGTCTTGCTTCTAGGTCAAAGGGTGCTATTTCTCGTTTACCAGCACAACCACGTTTATCAGTTGCTCTTATATCATTAAGAAAACCTGTAGCAAAACCTTTTATTCGATTTCAGCACCATCATGTAGCAAAACCTGCAGCTCTTGAAAAAATTGCACCTTTAGATACTTTCCCTCGTCGTCATCTTGGCTCACAGGGGCAAGAAATAGAAGAAATGTTGAAACAACTTCATGTTAAAAGCATTGATGAATTGCTCTCAAAAACTATCCCTCAAGCCATTCGCTCACCAAAACCACTAGCAATCGGTGAAGGAATTCCTGAACGCCAATTACTAGCTAGCCTCAAGGAGACAGCCTCCAAGAATAAAATCAATCGTTCGTTCATTGGTCAAGGTTATACAGACACAATTGTGCCCAATGTCATTTTGCGTAATATTCTCGAGAACCCTGCATGGTACACTCAAGTAAAGTACTATAGCTCATGTATAAATATTTATATAAGCAGTTCTAATATATGTGTATAGTATACCCCTTATCAACCTGAAATTGCTCAAGGTCGTTTAGAGTCTCTTTTAAATTATCAAACACTTGTTGCTGATTTAACGGGTTTACCTATTGCTAATGCTTCACTTTTGGACGAAGGTACAGCAGCTGCTGAAGCTATGTTGATGTGCTGGCAAGCCGCTCGTCGCAAGAAAAATGTCTTTGTTGTCGATGAAAATTGTCATCCTCAAACAGTTGCTTGCTTAAAAACACGTGCGGAATCGTTCAACATCCATGTCATTGTTGCCGATACATTACATTATAATTTTGAAGAAAACAAAAAGAACTTATGTGGTGTATTATTACAGGTAAAATGCATTGTTTATTTTGGGGGAAGGGAGTTTTAACCAATGATGTGCTTTATTAGTATCCTGACACACGTGGATCTGTTAGAGATTACGAAAATCTAACAGCAAGCATCCATGCTGCTGGGGGTCAAGTCGCAGTGGCTACTGATTTAATGGCATTGACTTTACTCAAATCTCCCGGTGAATTTGGGGCTGATATTGCTTTTGGTAATTCTCAACGTTTTGGTGTTCCTATGGGTTTTGGCGGTCCTCACGCTGCTTTCTTCGCTTGTAAGGATGATCATAAGCGTCGTATGCCCGGTCGTATTATTGGCGTATCTAAAGATGCCGATGGAAACAACTGCTACCGTCTTGCTCTTCAAACAAGAGAACAGCATATCCGTCGAGAAAAGGCCACTAGTAATATCTGTACCGCTCAAGCTCTTTTAGCTAATATGGCTGCCATGTATGCGGTCTATCACGGTCCTGAAGGTGTCAAAGCCATTGCTCAGCGAATTAATGATCTGACTTCTGTCTTGGCAGAAGGTGTGCGTCAAGCTGGCTATCATATCGAAAACGACGGTAACTTCTTCGATACTCTTGCGATCAAGGCTGGTAACTCTGCTTCTATTCTTCAAAAGGCTGCTGCTTCTGGTATCAACCTTCGCGCAATTGACACCAACACAGTTGGTATTACACTTGACGAGACCACCACATATCAAGACTTAGAGACATTGCTTCAAGTGTTTCATAAAGACGACGCAGATGCTGTTTCTCTTGAAGACATCATGACTATTCTCGATTCCAAGACCAAGACTTACCCTTACCATCTTGAACGTACGTCTCCTTACATGCAACATCCCATCTTCAATTCATACCACTCTGAAACAGAAATGCTGCGTTACATACACCATCTTGAAAGCAAAGATCTTTCTTTAGTTCATTCGATGATTGCACTTGGCAGCTGTACTATGAAACTTAACGCGACGACCGAAATGATCCCTGTTACATGGCCCGAGTTTGCTAATGTTCATCCTTTTGCGCCTATTGAACAAACGAAAGGCTATCTCAAGATGCTAGATGAGCTTGCTGACGATTTGAAAGAAATTACAGGGTTTGAAGGAGTCTCTCTCCAGCCTAATTCAGGTGCTCAAGGTGAATATGCAGGCCTTCGTGTGATTCGTGCTTACCATCATGCGCGTGGTGATACCCAACGCAATGTGTGTTTAATTCCTATCTCTGCCCATGGTACCAACCCTGCATCTGCCGCTATGTCTGGTATGGACGTTGTCATTGTGCAATGCGATAGTAAAGGTAATTTGGATATGGAGGATTTGAAAGCCAAAGCCGAAAAATACAAGGACAAACTGGCTGCTGTCATGATTACATATCCTTCCACTTTTGGTATGTTTGAAGCTGGTGTCTCGGAAGCATGTAAGGTCATTCACGAACATGGTGGTCTTGTCTATTTGGACGGTGCTAATTTGAATGCTCAGATTGGGTTGACAAAGCCTGCTGAAATTGGTGCTGACGTTTGCCATATGAATCTGCATAAAACTTTCTGTATCCCTCATGGTGGTGGAGGTCCTGGTATGGGTCCTATTGCTTGTACAAAAGAACTTGAACCTTATCTCCCTGGTCATCCTACTATTGCTTGTGGAGGACAGAATGCCATAGGTCCCGTCTCTGCTGCGCCATACGGTTCTGCTTCTATCTTACCTATTTCTTGGGCATATATCAAGATGATGGGAGGAGAGGGCCTTACACAAGCGACAAAGCTTGCGATTTTAAATGCCAACTATATGGCGTCTCGTCTTCGAGGACATTATGACATTTTATACACCAATGAGAACGGTATGTGTGGTCATGAATTTATTGTTGACATCCGACCTTTTAGCGAGAACGGTATAGAAGCTATTGACGTTGCAAAACGTTTACAAGACTACGGATTCCACAGCCCTACGATGTCTTGGCCCGTCACCAATACCTTAATGATTGAACCTACAGAGTCGGAAAGTAAGGCTGAACTCGATCGTTTCTGCGATGCTATGATCTCTATTCGAAAGGAAATTCAACAAGTTGTGGATGGCGAGTTGCCTAAAGGTGATAATATGCTGAATCGTGCTCCTCATTCTCTGCAAACATTAATGTCCAACAAATGGGATCGTCCTTACTCGCGTCAAGTGGCAGGTTATCCAGCTCCTTATCTCCGTGAAAAGAAGTTTTGGCCCTCAGTCTCTCGTGTTGATGATGCTTATGGTGACCGTAACTTGATGTGTACTTGTCCCTCTCCTGAAGAATACATGGAATAAAAAATGGTTTCTTTTTTCTTCATTGTACTATACATATTATAGATTTATGGTCATAATAAATAATTAAAAAACAATATTGGTGCTTATTGGATCTCGGTTCCCAGTGTATATAGTAATGCATGCTTATAAATGATTTATTTAACTACTCAGCGACAATTAAAAATCATCTATTTTTATCATCCAAGTCTAATTTGATAATTATAACAGAGCAATTTTTTATTTTATTTTTGCTCACCTGTCATTTTTTTGTTTGGTCTTAATTTATGTAACATACTTAAAATTCCATCCATATTTTCGATTTACCATTTAAACATGTTAAAGAAGCCAACGGAGCTCTGAAATTGTAAAAGAATGATTCCCAGCATGCACCCATACCGTTAATTATAATTAGATATTTAATAACCGAACAAATGCAGTGTTGTATTCTTGGGAAATTAAAAAAAATGTGGGGTAACTGGGAAAACATGTTCCACTAAGACTGCCCCCTCCCTCGCAAAAAAAAAAAAAAAAAAAAAAAAAAAAAAAAAATATATAGTTTATTGCATATTATGAAATCTGTAAGTTTTTTTTTTTTCTTTTCTTTGTACCTTTGTATACATGTTGACATTTCTCAATTTGATACAAAAGTTGAACACAATGTAATAAAGATAAGGTTTGAAAATCCCGATGAGGACACACATTATGATTGGTCCCAAACCGCCTTTTTTCTCACGAAATCAAGAAGAAAAGGAAGAGATACACAGCAAGGAAAAACTGGGATTATAAAAGAGAAGTTGAAGTATTTTTTTTTTCTACTTCTTCTCTCTTATCATTAAATATATGTCTAATACAGCAAAAGAAATAGATACTAACACTATTCAAGAGAAATATCAAGAAGATCAAATAGAAAGCGCGTTCGCTGAAGATATCATTGAACATGCTCCAGAAGGAACAGCTTCTCCCGGTAAAGCACTATTCATGTTGCTCAAAGCATTTATTGGCACAGGTGTCATTTTCTTGCCTGGATCGTGAGTATTTTTATACACACATCCCTTAGCTTTTACTTACAATGTACACATATAGGTTTGTCAGTGGTGGTTTAGTTTTATCCATTGTTTTAATGGTGGTACTAGCATGTCTATGTCTTGTCGCTTTCCAAATCCTCGTGAAAACGCAGCAACAAATTGGTGGTTCCTATGGTGACGTCGCGCAGCATCTGTATGGCCCTTATTTGAAACATCTCATCCACTTCTTTCTTTGTATTTCGCAAATGGGATTCGTTTCTTCCTACATGATTTTCATTTCTGAAAACATTGGTATTGTTGTGGACACTATGCACAACTGTCATGCTCCTTTTGAACCAAAGTATTATATTTGGATCATTCTATTTGCTATCATTCCCATTACATGGGTCCGCAGAATCGCCAAATTGTCCTACCTTGCTGTTCTTGCCGATACGTTTATTGCCTTTGGTTTGATCTGTATTCTTTACTTTTGCAGCAGCCAAATCGCCCATCATGGTGTCGGCAACAACATTATCTTGGTTAACCAATCTACGTTTGGTTTAATGATTGGTACTGCTGTCTTTTCATTTGAAGGCATTGGTATGGTGCTACCTATTGTTGAAGGCATGAAAAATCCCAAAAAATTTCCTATGGTGTTGACTGTTGGTATGATCATCTGTACCATCGTGTTTACCTTGATTGGTGCTATTGGTTATATTGCTTATGGCGATATCACCCAAGCAAGCGTGGTGGCAAACATTCCTCGTGGTCCCTTGTCTATTGCCGTTCAAGTCCTTTACGCTATTGCTATGATTTTAAGTTCTCCTTTCATGTTGTATCCCCCATTGACCATTGTTGAAAAATACGTCTTTGGCAACCGTTCTGGTAGAACTAGTATCTTGACTAAGATTAGCAAAAACTTCGTGCGCTCTTTGATTGCTATTGTGTGTGCTGTTATCAGTTTCAGTGTTGGTGCTGATAACTTGAACAAGTTCGTGTCTTTAGTAGGATCTGTTGCTTGTATGCCTCTTTGCTTTATCTTCCCCGGTCTTTTCCATTTTAAGGTGACAAAAAATCGTTATGCACAAATCTTGGATGTCATTCTTATTCTTTGGGGTGTGGGCATTATGATCTACACAATGGAAGTGAATATCAATTCATGGATTCATCCTACAGCTTCTACTGGTGTTGTCATCAGCATGACAAACTGTGAAGCTTAGCAATAATGTAGTATATCTTTATTATTTGTAAATATTAGCAAAAACCAAAACCAAATTATAGTGGTATGTATTTGTCAGCAATACATATTATGATCTGCGTACTGTGTATGTAGTCTATTAGTTATTACATATATCATAATAATAATCATTTTTATTAATAAAAGTCTTCCATGTGTGTATTATTATCTTTTACTTTTTAAACGGATAAACATTTTTTGTCATTTCAACGTTGCAAAAAAAAAAAAAAAAAAAAAAAAAAAAAAAAACTACCTTTTTCCGGGAAAGAAGCTCTTAATCACTTCTTAAAGGAGATAAGAAAATGGGCGGCATTATAAATTATTCTAGTGCTTACATATAATACTATAGTGCTTTTTTAGAGCATTTGACATATGAATATATCTGAGCATGTCATTCTTGCCTAAAATCAGTTTTTTGTTATGAGTCAAAATGGAGGGCCACTTTTTTTGAAAAAAAAAAAAGTTAAAGTGTCGCGCTTTTAAAAAAAAGAGTGTCGTATGTTTATAGAAATGAGTGTCGCACTTTTTAAAAAACAGTGTCGCACAATTCAAGAAAATAGTGTCGTGCTTTTTAAAAAAAAGATATCGTACTGTATATATAATTGTTTGTTAAATAGGACGGCCTGCAAGGCAGTCATCAAAACGCCTAGTAGAATAGTGCGCAAACCCTTCAAAAGATGATTGAGCAATTATTTGAGGAATAGTATCTTTTTTGAGTATAAATTTTCATACGGAGTTTCTCTTTTTGGAAGTTTTTTGGATGGGTGCATAGGTAACTTTTATTTTATTTATTTTGAATGGTCGTTACAATTGCTAAACAAAAATAACGAGCGTATCTGCTGCTAATTTGAAGTAGAATTGATAAAGCCATAGGTATAAATAATAATATACATTGTTTCAAACAATAAGCTGATTTTTTTTTTTTTTTATAATTTCAATAACTTACAAGTTTTGTAGTATTTTGCTAGTAGACTAATTCATATCAAGTACATGCTTTGTTACAGCCTGCTTCCATGCAAAGATCTTAGGAATTTCTTTGATATATGCTTTTAATTTTCTGGGTGTATTTGGGATCTCGATAGTTGCATCAATTTTCCTATACATTGTACCATCAAATTTAATAAGTCTTTCGAAGTGGATATGATGATCTATTACAGAAAAGGGGGCTTGAGTATAAGATGATTGGAGTTAAATAGAGCATATTATTACCATAGAATCTCATACACATCATTCGATCAGTTTTGGCATTATCCATAACTTTTATCATATTGCGATACAATTTCTCGATATCTTTTAAATTCTTGCGAGACGAGGTTTTATCATTTAGACCTCCTGAAAACTCAATGAGTGCTGGACTGATTGACTTGTTTCCCACCTTGAACAGAACTCCATCAAATTTAGTTCGATCCGTGGCATGAAATTCCCTTTCAAGCCAACCAAGTTCTATAATATCATTGTGCGCGATAAACAGTTGATTTACGAGATAAATGATCAGATAGCTTGCGGCTGTTCTCTCAAGCATCATTTTATTCAAAGGGTTGTTAGGAGAGCTCATCAGGTCCAAGCTACGTATGTGTGGATTAGAGATATGTAAACATAAATGATCTATTGGTTATCATTCTTTTTCGTACTACTTACAAATACCTTATGGTTACTTCCATAAAACCAGCGTCTTCATTGGTGACAAGATCAAAGTTTTGATGAAATCCGGCATTATACAGATTTTGGCGCAATTCATGTATTGATAAAGGTGAATTTTCAAGTGTATTGGTAATCTCATTGGCATAATCAGACATTTGGACTGAATGAATTTGTGTTGCTCTAATAATGGAGTCAAAGCGATCAATAGGTATCCCTGCTTTCAATATGCGCAGTGCTGTTTTTGATGATAAATCAATAATTTTGGCTAATACTTGGTACACGGCAGATTTGCACGGCAAATTTTTGAAATACCAGAAAATTATAAATTTGCGACATCGATGTTAAAAATGTAACGTCATCATTTTTTTTTTGCCGTGCACTTTGAGTTACAAATGAAGAAACTTTATTTTGCATAAATTCAAAATAAGACAGAATAATCCACAGGGCCACTAATGTCTTTACATTCATCCCTTAATCTTTGATGATCGTAATTGGTGTTGGTTTTAGTGAATTCTTTTAGTTTTCCTTTTGGCGTACGAGCGAATTCAACATAATAGAAATGTGAAAAAGCTAAAAGTGGCGTAATTGGACGAGAGAGATTGGTTATTTCCATGTTGATTAAAGTGAAGTAAACTTGCGATTCAAAAACAGTGTTTTTTTTTCACCAGTCTTTAAAAAATTTTCAACATAACAGTATATAATTGCTGGTCTTTTATAAGTGTCAGCAATAATCTGAGGACACGAGTAGCTGGTGAACCACAAGTTTTGATTGTTGAGGCAATGGGATCTCGTCGACTGTAGTCTGTTTATCATTCTTCGTTCTTCGTACTAGACAATGGTGTATGAGCTGACGACTGCTTTATACAAATTATCTCTGTATTCAAAAATGTTTTCAGCATGTCAGTTTTCACATTGATCCATTTCGATTGATTTTGGTAGACATCAAAACTTACAGCACGAAACTCACAGTTGCCATCAGTGCCGACACTATGAATTGCAGCAATTGCAGTCAGAGGTTGGACATTAATGTACTTGATCAAATAGAAAACTTCGACAGAAAATACCTGTCATATACAGAAGACTCCTGTTTAATTACTGAGCTTGCACTTGAATTTTTTGTCAAAAATGTGCAACTCAAAAAGTAATGGTTCCTGAAATTTCCTTCCTCCCCCCCAAAATCATTTATTTGTAACTCAAAGTGCACAGCAAAAAAAAA